>PNEQ01010845.1:84313-138710 GCA_003012365.1 Medauroidea extradentata
TAGATTTGTACTGACTACAGTCCTGTTTCGAAATTATTTGTGTGTTTGTTGATTACTGCCATGGTTTGTTTCTTCATTTTTTTGTTGCTCATTTTCTCGTCCATAGTCTATATATGTATCTGTGTTTTTTTATATATAACTCAGCAGTATTCGTTAACAGTGGCGTATTAACAAAACATTTCAATTTGTCATACCAATTGAAATTACGCAAATACATACCGTAAAGTGTCAACCATAGAAAAGGGAGTAGTTAGGTGTCAACACAATGAAAGACCTACAGTAGTAGGTTATGGTTTTATTTAAAGAAGCTGCTTTTTTAAATTCTACTTTCGGAGTAGCATTACTCCAACTCGTTAAAATTAACGGACTATTAGAAAACAAATATTCTCTCCCTTTTTCTTAAACTTTTAGCACGCAAAATTAACACACACCGGCCTGAGTCGCCTTTATTTCAACTGGTGTATATATTTCAGTTGGAACAATAGTTCTTTGCAGAGGTGCCAGCTAATTCTCAGTCGCCTGCTTTTATGTTTTACTTTTATTTTTTTTGTCGTGGAGGTACGGCCGTATCATGGTATTTGCCATGTTTCCTCCATACCCGGAAGTGGAAGAACCACTTGAACAAAGAAAAGATCCTCGCTCTGCATGTTGTAAGTGCCTCACAGGATTTACTTTTCGTTTGGCGTCACGTAGCACAATTGACAGAGCTTTTGCTGTGCTTAAAATTTTACGTGTGAACTAGTTTTAATTACTTTAAATTTAAAATTTTGTATGTTTACTAACGGTAATTACTTTAAATTGAGTTTATTTTTCCCGTTGGAAAGTCAAGTTTATTTCGTTACTTTGTAATATATCAACGCACTATCCACTCGTCATACCCATTCTAAGAATGTTGTGTGGTACACAGCTTACAACTATATTCTATAAGTGCGCTATTAAATTTGAAAGCAACGTTCATCTGCCAAGAATGTGGTTCTTGGTTAACTTAAGTGAATTTTTCATTAGTTATTATTTTTCATTAGTTATTTTTTGCATTAGAATTCATTTAGCACATTATGCTCAAGGGCCAGTGTTTATTTCTGACTAGCTACTGCCCGCGACTTAGTTCGCGAGGTTTTCAGTTTTATGCAGTAATGTGTTTACACTGAGAAAAAAAAACTTCCTGAACAACATGGAAAGTTATTAATCCATGCACATTACGGGAAACTTACCATGCTTACGGCTGCAAATAGAGCAAATGTTTAGCACTTGTTACTATACACGTCTGCTTAAATCGGTACATATTTGACTGTTTCCTTTAAATGTATAGGATCGCTGCGGTTGATTTTTGGGAAACAAATTTACAATACTTATTACTTAAATTCTTCTATACATTGGTGATTTACATGTACAAATAATTGTTAACAGGGTAGTACTAGTACTCGACATGCATTGCAATGCCGCTCAAATAATGAAAGTGTTTGCTTCGTAAATCGGGTTGCTGAAGTGCAGCCGGATACACGATATTTCTTGTTTACTCGTCTGGTGCGTACACGAATAAATAAAAAAAAGTATTCCGACGCAGTGAGCAGGTCACATATGTACAGCTAGCTAGCTGTCCCTGTGAGAAGCACGGATTTCCCAAATTTAGTTCACACACCAACTCACGTAAGTTTCATCACAACCGGATGGTTGGAACATGAACATATACTTTACAAATGAACATGCATATAGTCTATAAGATTATTCACACATACAATTTACCAATTGTTTTAGGAAATAGTGAATCTAGCGCGTGAGACCAGCTGTAGCATGATATAACGGTAAGTATTTTTTCTTGCGTAACTATTAAAAATGTTTCTAGTGTGTATATACGAAAAGCAGAGACACTTCAAACTGGGTCCATATGATGTTAAAATATACCGTCGCTAATTTAACACATGATTGCCAAACTCCTTAAAAGTGCTAAAAATGACTTTTCATGTTGCTGTAGCTGAGAAAATATCAACCGTAACCGTAAAACAGAACCATAGAAACCTGCACTGGACTTTACCAGAAACTTCCCACCAATAAAATATCAAAGTAATCGATTGAAGTCCCATTGAAAAACACGTTCTACAAGAACACTGTACGCTAGTTAGGTCTTCCGCGCCTATAGACGGTGAGGTGTTTGACGGGCGTGTTATATTCGACTTATCGCCTTTCTTCTTTCTGTGCCTCAAACGAAAAAAACAAAAAAAAATACCGTCCACTAAATTGATGTTTTTTTTTTTTCCGCTGTTTAAGTTATAATTGTTGACTCACGTGCTAAATTACTCTAATGATTGAAGAGGAAAAAAGCCAGTTGTTCAGGTTTCGAGTGACGGAAGCGCTTGCATCTTCTAGTAAATTGAAGGTGAGGTAATCTTTCTGGTGGTACATCCACACCCAGCAGGAAAGAGGTGGGAACAAGCATGTTTGATAATCGAATAACTCTGACTACGCGACTGCTTTGTAACGTCCATGACTTACCGGGAAGAACCCGTTCGTCTCCGTTACTTGTTTTTTGTTATACAGAAGCCAAAGTTTTAGTCCTTGTAGCTGAATTTCTCAGAATATCAAAGGCTTTCCAATTCACGACTTCTTTGCATTTCCCAACAAGAAAGTTGAAACATGAAAAATTACAAACCACAGAGGTCTTTATGTTTTGTATTAAGAACACGTTGCAGATCTTCGCCCGTAAATCGAAAGCAGCGTATTTTTAAAGTCAGTCAGGAGAACAAGGTATTTATGGGCATTGTTGACATTTAGGTTTCAGTCACGTCGAAATAAAAGTATCCATAAGTTTCAGTGGACATTGCAGTCGCCATCTTTACGTTAGCAGATACTGTTCCCTTATGACAGTCCCTGCTGTTCTGAAGGCGAAGACTGCAAACGTCATCCGAAACGTTGGTATGTTCCTCGACATAGACGCGGCTGAAGTTCAAAAGCCAGGAATATTGAAACATCGACCGCAGCAGCCAGCCAACAGTATTAATGCAGTTTTATATTACGACTACGGCCAGCACTTCGTGATATAGAATGCTCATGATAAAGTGAGAACTGTTCTCAATTTTTCTGTCGGCTATTTTGCATTCCTCCTTTACTATTTTCAATATAAAAACTATCATGACATTAAAGCCAGTGTAAACATTTTACCACACTGAAATCCAGTCAACTTTGGCCCCAATAAGATACAGTTATATGCAATTATAGATGTTTGGGACTGCTCCGTTTAAAGAATACTTTTGCTGAAGATATTATTTCTTGTGTTATATCCTTCATTTAAACATTCTATTACCGCTCCTATAGTCAGAAGTGCACTATAAGGATTTTTTTTTTGTAAATTTATCACACTGATGTATATACGTGTTAGGAAAGCAGACATGGTAAATGTGTTTCCCACGCATGAATTTTAGCGTTCCTAATCATTTTTATGAAACATTTGTAGGCATGCTGATGTTACCTGCCTTGTACAGTAACAATAGTGATCATTAACTCTACTTACGAGCTGAAGTATGATGAGTGTCCCGTACTGTGTACTTCAAGTACTGTTTAGGAAGTTTATTACAGTGCACAGTCGAGGTAGGGCAACGGTTAACACGCTTTACTTGCATCCGGGAGGACCAGGGCTCGACCATCGTAATTTCGGTTTCCTGAAATCACTCGAGGCCACGGCCGATTCTGTCCCAGTTCCTGTCCTCGCGTAAAGTTGTGCCTGCCGTCAGTAATGACTTTGTTGTCGAGTAGAGGTGCATCCCACTTAAATATACAGGATGTATTAGTACAGCGGTTACAAACTTTCAGGAGAGATAGAGCACACCCAGATGATGGGAAATCACATAGGAATACATAGTCGGAAACGCTTTCCTGCGACACAAAACACAAGAAAGAAAGGACACGAAGAAGAGGAGAAAACATGTTTACTAATCCTAACACAGCAAAAATTCTGGGAAGTCTTTGGCTGGTGATGACAATCGATGACTCTTTATGTTTTTTTTTTTTTTTTTTGCTGTATTAAGAATACTAAACATGTTTCCTGATCTTCTTCGTGTCCTTTCTTTCTTGTGTCACAGGAAAGTGTTTCCTACCATGCATTGCTATGTGATTTCCCATTGTCTGTGTGCACTCTATCTCTCCTGAATGTTTGTTACCGCTGTACTGATACAACCTATGTAAAACGTAATCGGTGGATATTGACAGATCCCTATGCAGAGTGTAGGAGTCGCGAGTCTCTGGCAGCAGGAGGAAGGCCACATGGACAGACTTGTGCAATAACTCTGGCCACAGTGTGAGGTATGGCCGGCCACCGCGGGAACCCATTACGAGGCATGTATCATGATAGCGGCCGCGCGACAGCTGGACAGCCCACCAGGCCGCGCTGGACCGACATGTATTACAGCTTCCCCCTGCTGCGTCCAGGGTTCATGACACATTGCTGTCACCCAGGTGTGGCTGGTGCTCCGGTGACCTTGACCACATACTAAATAATAATACAGGCGTGAAATGTCTCGGCGTATCGTTTGATGCGAGTGAACTTAACTGCGCATTGGCTGCCCATGTTTGTGTGACTCCTGCATGTTTTGACAGATTTCCTATTGGCTCGGCTGCCGGGTAGTAGGGTAGTTGCCTTACTTTGATTTGCTGTAGCAGTTTCCGCCATGTTGCTGGCCAACGAAGCCATTTTGCTGGCGTGTGTGACTTGAGTTCGCGGCCACACGGACTATTTCACTTCTGTATTCCTAGGTATTCTGTACATTGACACAAGTCCTCTGTACTGCGCTACATATCCCACCGTTGGTACAATCTTCAACTTTAATCTTGATGATTTAAAATGTATTCCGTAAGCCGGGGGTGGCTTGGGACACTTTTATACTAATTTTATTTTTCCATAACGGTCAACTGTGAGTAAATATTAATTAAATGTCATGTGGATATTTATTATTCGGAATTTACGTCAAGTTAATTTTTTTATTAACAGCTACCATATATGCGGAAATTTTTTTTGTAATGTCCTCAGTGTCACCCCACGTGTCCAAAGTCACCCCCACTTCGGTATTTAATTTGACATGCATGTAAAAAATCTTATATTCCATGTTTTTGAATATGTTTTCATAATAAATACATACGTGTGTCGTAAATTAGTACTAAAATGATATAAATATCGTATGGGGAGGGTACCCTAGCGCCAGGGTATCGAGCCCCGGTTGCAGACTTATTACTGGGAGCCCGTAGGCATCTGCTTGCCCAGGGTGATGACATGGAATGAGGCCCTACAATGGTGAAGCGCCTGATGAGGGGCGGGGGAGGCGGGGAAATGGAAGATCCCCGAGAAGACCCGCCGACCAGTGACATCGACCGGCACGATTCCCATTTCCCATTAAGACACTTCCTTTTTTTCACTGGCTGCTGCCTCAATCAAACATTGATCTGGACTCTCGTTTTTGTTGCTGATTTATTATTTGGTCTAGTCACCCAATCAGAAAGCGACACGTATGAATAAACTTTTGCATTCTGTCATATCCTGAATTGAATTCGCAATATTTTCCAGTATCTAATAATGATAGTCTATTATTTGACAAGTTCCATATCCGAGAGTCAGTTGACCGAATGGGTACGACGTTAATGATAATAATAATAATAGTAACATAAAAAAGCAAAAAAAAAAAAAAAGTACTGTGAAATGGGTGTGGAACTTTTCATCTCGTATGTAAACCATCAGAATGTAAAATTTTTCCGTTGCTGTTAACTGATCAGATAGGTAGGAATTTACGTCTCGTCGAAGGCGAGGTCTTTGATGAGGTATGGTAAGGTAAGTGGGCCTTACGTCTACTGGACAGCGAGGTCAATACAGACGGTGACACAACTTGGTACAATGACAGGAGCTGGGAGAGGAGTCACTCGCGGTCTTTGTTGAGGAACCATCCCAGCATTCACCTGGAGCGATTTCGGGAAAACATGGAAAACCGAAATCAGAATGGCCGGAACCGGAGATCAAACACGAGTCCTCCTGTACAGTTTGTCACATGTGTTGGCATTTAGTTTTAAAGCAGTTTCCATGTAAAAACTGTTTTTGTCTCTGCCTCATTTGGTTTGTGCAAAAGCGCACCATTAGTTTCTGACAGTTCTGAAGATTACCAAGTGTGCACAGAGCTACAGGAAAATGCTTTTAATTTTGGTATACTGCACAGTTTGACAGTCAGCTTAACTATTCAGAAATCACCTGTGGTAGAGGAACACGTTGCTTTTCAATTGAAACTGCTGTAAAAAAGATGCCAACACAACTATAAAAAATGGAATTTTTTTTATGAGACCGACTATACAGGTGTGTTCGTGAGTCATAGAAACAATGCGATGCAAAAATATTTTTGTGCAAATCCAGTGTGTCTACCAGTGGGTAATCGAGCCCGGGTCTTCACGAACGAAGGCTCTTCCCCTGCGTGACTAAGGTTAGCTCTAGTACAGGTTGGGAAGATCAGTGTTGAAAGTTTGGCACAGAGAAAATTTCTGCCGTTTGAGCGCTGGTATCGGTAGGAAGTGTGAACTAACCGATCATAGAGCTTTTCTGAATTTTAAGTTATACGAAGCTGATAATTTAATAGTCAATTTTTTTTTCTCTTTAAAATTAAATTAAATGACTTCTCTCTTGCCAAGTCTAGTTAAATTTTTTAATTTTCCAAGTGTCTCGTATTTTATTCGATCCGTTAGCGACGGCTTGCGCCACTAGCGGCAGATTGTTTTCTGTGCCGCCAAACTCTCCCATAGTAAAACAAATTTTGTTTTATATAAAAAAAATAAAGTGGTATAATTAACGTGACGTTATGCCAGAAGGGTGGGAGGAGTGGAAGATAATTGTAACGGGAGGGGGTGTATGTCGCCAGGCACGGGTTGTCGCGCGCCTGTTGTGTAACCAGAGAGAGACGCTCTCTGAGAGCCAATCAGAGCGGTACGAAGCACGACATTCCGCGTTCCCCGCCACGACCACAAGAACCTCTGGTTCCTGCTCCACGGCTAGCTGAGCACAGTCGTCACACCAACATTCCAAGAAAAAATATATCTGCACTGATTATGTTGCCAGCAAATTACCTCAACTTATATTGTATTCACAACTTAATTGGACCGTGTCCACTGCTTTTACCGGCATAACAAAAAACTGAAACAAAAAAATATTACATAATATGAGCAGAAAACACGAACAACTGATATAATTATGTAAGGTAAATTTAGAAATCGTGCACTTAAGGTGGCCGTCTGGGTCCGCGACTAAATGTGATACAGACGTCCAGCTCTTACCACTTTACATGAAAAGTATTAATGAAATCGTAGATTTCTCTTCGTACGAATAGAAAAGAAACATCATTTTAGCCGTGCATACCAATATGAAGCCCTTTATGAGGTTATGAATACATTATTTCGACCGATGAAAAGTGTCAAAATGGCCAATTTGGCACTTGATTTTAACATCTTTGAAAGACTTGCGTGGGGTTCTAACGGGTATAGGCGGGTGGCTGGAACTTTGGTCTGTAAAATTAAACTATAAAATAATAGGGTCGTCGCTTTAAATTTTTTGACGCAAGTTTTCTCCCGCACATCTGCACGCCGCTGTGCAGTTGCGGTAAGGTGCCGCCCTCTTGTCGCTTAGGCGCGGCTGATATGAAGGAAAGACGGAAGAGAAGAGGACGCGACGGCTCGGGTTGAGGCACGGCAAGCGGGAAGAGGAGGAGTAAGACAGCCAGTGAGGGAGGGTAATATGGATAACCCAGACTTCTAAAGTAACTTTAAAAAATTATAATAAACAGCAGAACATTATACGCCACAAAACTATGCTCTGCATTAAGAGAAGTGTGTACCGGATTTAAAATTTCCGCGGTTGACGCGTGAAAATCAATGCACGCATCTCGTTTCGTACGAATTCTAGTGCTATTTTCGGAGGTACAGCAGTCTGGAAAAGCCGTTTTTAGCCGTTTAAGAGTACTGAGAATCGTGGGGGGGGGAGGTAATTTTAATTTCATTGGCATTGGACCTTGGATTTCGAAGATACGCCAGGGAACTCCGCAAAATCGAATAGGAAATGTATAGTGACTGAGATATTGGTAGGTTTATGACAACCCAAGTGTAGGTAGGTACTTAACTGTGATCAAGGACGCTCTGGACTGACTTGGACTGCGAAAGCACAATGAAACCCCTTAAGGGCGCGGCTACCGCAATTTTCATCACCATTTTTTTATTTTTTTATTTGTACCAGATATTTTTTTTTCCTTATTTTAACACTAAATGTGACTAAATTTGGCTCTTATGAAATTTTTTTATCTCTCATAGATTTCGCGTAATGGCTTGTTAAAGTCATATTTTGCATGTTTCCGTTTTAACGACTACACTAAAACCAACTGATATACCAAACTCAAAAAAATCACATTGGATAAATATATTGCAGGCTACAACCACATGCTTATTAAATTAAATAATAAAAATTATTTTTATTTTTAAAAATATATAAATTTTTTTAAATTATTATTTTCAGTTTCGGCATTTCTTAAAATTCGAATAATTTTTATTCTTCAATTTTATAAGCATGTCATTGTAGCCTGTAATGTCTATATCCACTGTGATTTTTTTGAGTTTGGTATATCAGTTGGTTTTAGTGTAGTCGTTAAAACGGAAACATGCAAAATATGAATTTAACAAGCCATTTCGTGAAAACTATCAGAGATAACAAAATTTCATTAGAGTCAAATTTAGTCACATTTTGTGTATAGAATAAGAAAAAAAATATCTGGTACAAATATAAAATAAAATAATGATGATGAAAGTTGCGGTAGACCGCGCCCTTATGACAGACAGCACAAATTTGGAAGGTAGTCACCAGAACTCTGTTAAAATAAAAAATAAAAACATTTTTAAACAAAAAACAGTACCGATTTCAAAAATATCTACTCTGAAGAAATGCACCAAAAAGTAAAAAATAATTACGTTACTTTAAGTCTACTTAGATTACAATAAATTTATTTAGACAATATTATTTATTTTATACATTTTTATACGTTATACATATGTACTTTAATATTTATTTACCATTATTGTTATTTTTGGAGTCGGTGCCATGGTTAACAAATGTGTAACGAAGTAGTGTAGGTGTATATTTGATTATTTAATGAAATGAAACGTTGACTGCAACTAAGCATTTCTTAATCGTCATAAAGACAGCAGCCGCGCGGTGTTGAACAGCCCGGGGCACAGCGGCGGGCATATATGGCGGAGCTTGGAGGGGAGCACCTTCAGTGAACGACTCGAATGCGGGCAGTCGCCGTTGACAGTTGTGTCCGATATCTACATCTCCGATGCGCTTGTATACTATAAGTTTTCTCTAATTGCATTCGATTGTACTATCTGGACGCTTAAAATCTCCTTAAGGTGTTCAGATTTGTTTTACTCGACATCTGTGTTCATTTGCAAATAAATTTTCGAGGTGTCGCTTTAAATATCTGTTTTGTTTATTTTTGTAAATCGGTTTATTTACGTTTATTTGTAATTAATGTCTCGCTTTAGGCAGTTGTGTTCATTTGTAAAGTGGTTTCATTAGGCATTGCTACATTATCGAATTAGCGTATCTTTAAATATATTTTGACAATTTAAGGAAATTTCGAAACATTTCTTAAAATACTGGCTGGCACCGACTCCAAAAATAGTATATTACTGGGCTTATTATGTTTTGCTTTTTAATGAGTTTTTTTTTCAGAGTAAATTTTTTGAAGTCGGTGTCATTTTTTGTTACAAATTTTTTATTTCTTGATTTTTTTACGGAGTTCCGGTGCGTACCATCCTCATTCGTGGTGTTTGTCGTTAAGGAGTTCCGTTGTGCCATCGCAGTCCAGGATCAGTCTAGAACGTCCCGGATTGTCATGAACCTACTAATATCTCATACATTTCCTATTCGATTTTTCCCGGTAGGGTCGGTCCCCGAATTTTCGCATGTGCTGGACGATGCCGCTAGTCGACGGGTTTTCTAGGGATCTCCCGTTTCCCCCTCCCTTTCATTCCGGCGCCTCTCAATACTCACCTCATTTCACCCCTCACTCACCAGCGCTTAAGACCTCGATGTTAAGCGCTGACCAAAATCTCTCACTCACTCACTCCTATTCGATTTTGAGGAATTTCCTGGTGTATTTTCGAAATCCAATGTGCAATGCCTTAAAAGTATAATACCATTTCCAGCAAAAAAATTCAAATCGGTTAATAAATGACGGAGTTCTGAGGTAACGAACATAAAAAATACAACCGAATTGATAATATCCTCGTTTTTTTTTTTTAAGTCGGCTAAGAAAGAATACGCGTTACTCGCTACACCACCATTCATGCGCAAGGCGAGGATTTCTCATAAATCCTGAGGTTAAGGCATATAAAAAACGCAAGTCATTTTTAAAGAAAATGAACTAAAGTTAAATATAGAATGTTCAATAACAAGGACAGAAGTAATAATTGTCCATTAAGGTAAGGATGTATACGGAATCAACGGAGGAAGTTAGTTACAAGTCATAAATAGCGCACATAACTGTAAGGAATTTATAAAAAAATTGTATTCATGCATACAGGGCAACACAAAAAAAAGTTACTCGATGTTGTAGTAGCTGGTAATAATAGACTGAAAAAGGTCGTATTTACTAACGTGTTTTGTAGTCCTCGTTTCTTGTTGATATGTCATGACAGCTGATTAGTCAAACTACACTTCTACCCTGAATGCAGCTCAATCAAATCATGGTTTATCAGCTACAACCGAACAGGAAAGGAGCAAGGGTTCAATACCTTCTAATGCACAGCAAAGAAGGGTGGGACAGTCTATGTATCTTATTTACTTCTTTCTGTGTATACAGACAGCAAGATATTTTGAAAATGTCTAACTAAACAGACAGCAAATTATTTCATCATTTCAAAGCACAACAGTTGCCTAATTTTGTGCCCCAATGCGAAAAATGAATGTCAAACTTGGTTCACAAAGGCGTTTTCACTCGATTAGAAATATTCCTCCATTGTTATAAAGCTACTAAAATAAGTTAACTGTATCCGTTCAAAATATGGCATGTTTATTCATCCACATTTTCGAGCGCTTGCAAGATGCATAGGAACTTCGCTTTTTTTAAATACAATGTCCTCATTCCACAAATTTGCCATCTTTCCCATTAGAGTGATACAAGTAATTTAATGTTAATTTGTACGCTTAGTAAAATATTAAGTAGTATCACAATGTAATGCCTAGTCCACTGGTAAAATTAATTAAATCTGGCGATAAGAATGAACTGTCCAATATTCTTAGTCAAAGAGTAAAAATGTATAATTAAAAGAAACGTTTGTAAATTTATCATCAACGTATGTTTATACACACCCTTTAATAATGGAATTGTAAAAATTCAAGTACATACAGTTTCTATCAAAACTGTGTCACAGTTCAGAGTACGGTACGCACGCTATATTACAAATCATTTGCAGCTTGATTACTGATTGACACCGAGTCTGCGTAACGTGTTTTTGCTCCAGAACAAAATAAGTGATCCAACAGGCGTGTGCAGTTTACTTGGCAACTGTGCATTTGAGGTGTTTACAACAAGATGACCTTTTTTTTATTTCTGGAGAAGACTTCATGAAATGTTCACAAAACTTGGCGGCAGAGTAATTTTATGCAGTAAGGGTGTGGTGACCTCTATTAATTGTCATGAAAAGGAAAGTTTTGAAGGTGATATATTTACACGTTAAAGTTCTTAGTAACGCTTAACATCGCAGAAAAAAATCGTATTTTAACTCCAAAAATGTTCGATAGTTTTACATGAGGAATCGCCTCTTGAAGTTTGGTCTATTAATTTCCTTTTTACGCGGCTTAAGTTCATGTCAATACTCCTTGAAAACCGTAGCCCGAATAGCAACCAGTACATGAAATCATAAATGAAAATAAATACAAGTCTTTCTTTAATAATTCATTTTTCATTTCTTTGCATATGAAATACGAGGAAAAAGAAATAAATTTACGATGAATTACTGGCAGGTTTAATTTGTAATGTTCGTCTATAGAGTGTATTTTTGTCATAAAAAAGATTCAGAGACTTAACGTATTTCAGTACACCTAATATTCCACGCGACTTGTTATAGCCGAAATAAAAAAAAAATAGCTGTTACATTCAATTTTTCTTCCTCTGGGGTAACTTACAACACAACGGGTAACTTGAGACTTCTTTCAGGAATTTTAAATATGACAGCTTAAAATAAAGAAAAATTATATAAGGGCCATTTAAGTTGACTCTTGTTAGTAATAAATTACGTGTATTTTTTTTTTTCCTTGTACACCATCCAAGTGTGACAGAAAATTTCTGAAACAAAAAAGCGTCTCTCAATAGTCTCATTTACTAGCCCATTTAAAAGTTTAAGTTAATTTTTTGAGAATTAGTTTATCAAATTTTGGGAGATCATTAACATTTATACGTGTTGATTGTTCAAGGGACTACCAGCAGCATGTTAATTGCGATCTCTAACAAGCTCACTGTTGACAAAACTTTAAGTTTGTAGCCACGGATTTCAAATTTTAATATAAATTATACCTTAAGGGGATACTACCCAGCACGCTCAAGAACCAATGAGAATGGGGTAAGACAGTCTGTCTGTTGATAAATTTAACTTGCAACTATTTACTACATATATCGAAGAGCCCTTTTGAGGAAGAAGAAAACGTGAGTTTCTCCCAACACAATGCTAGGGGATTTCAAAGTGATAATGTTGCAATAGCAGCACGAAATCTAAAAGAAAAACTGAACGACAAAGTAAGACAGAGCGCCAACGTCGACTCCGACAACTACCTATAGGTAATCAAAAGTAGGTTTCAGTCGAACAGACCAAAACAAGAAACCTTGAATCAACACGGAGGCTCTGAAGCAAAACAACGGTAAGTGCCTCGAAAATCTAATTTGAATAAGAACAGCTGGGAAGAAATCAAAGAATCCTTAACCAGAGCATCCAATGGCGAAAATGGAAGTGCAAGCGGTGGAATAAAAATTGTGACGTATCATTTGAAAGAAAATTAAAATCCTGGAAGAGGTAGGACTCTAACAAGACCGATTAAAATGGGAAGACTTCAAGAGAGAAAGGAAAGAAACAGCCAAGATTACAAGAGCAGAGAAGAGGAAATATGACAAAAGTAGGTTGGAAAAGGTGGAAGAAGAAATCAAATAGAACACCAGGGAGTTCTACAGAACGTTAAAGAGCTACAGGGATATAAACCACCATGTTTGTGCTTCAGGCGAACGGGTGCAAACATAGCCGTTAACGACAAATAAAACTGTCAGCTCTTGACAGACTATTCCGAAGTGCTGCTAAACTTTGGATAAATGCTCAGAAACATATCCACAATAATTTAGATTCTAAACCACAAAGCCCTACTGAAATCAGGCTGGTAATCAAAGAGTTCGAGGATAATAAAGCACCAGGTTAAGATAGTAACCTATTGTAGCAGAAATGTGGAAGATTGGAGGGCAAGTCGCTGCAGATGGAATACACCACCTTATTGAAGAAATATGAAAAACTGAAACGATACCGAAAGATTGAAAATGTGCGCTCGTACATCCACTCCATATGAAAAGCAACCGAACGAATACGAACAGCAACAATGGGATATCCTTACTTTCAGTTGCTTATAAGGTGCTTTCCAAGTCCTCCTGAGAAGAGTTGAGAAACAGTTCGATCACCTCATTGGAGAATATCAAGCTGGTTTCAACAAAGGCAGTTCATGTGTGGGACAGATTTTTGTCGACTGCAAAAAGCATACGACTCGATTGCCGGACAATTTATTTAGAGTTTTAGAGGAGTAAAATACGGACAGCCAAATGAGAAAAATAAGAACGATAAAAAAACAGACACCACTAAGTCAGACAACACAGAATTGAGGCCTGTGTAGGCAAAAGGTCAAGTAGATGAAATATACGAACCACAAAAATATGACACGCCAATGAAACGAAACAAAATACATCAGTTTTTCTGACACGAACAGTTTTATTTGACCTAATTACATTTATGGAATGTTACATTGTGTACGTATCTAGTTGACTAAAGCATATTCTGCTTTTATGTTTTCCTGCTATCTTTAGTTTTCTTTGTCAGATATTTACATCACAATGGAGAATGTCAAAAAACTACATCCACTCATGGCAGAAGTGGTCGTTTTTACGATGATTTTTACGAAGGCCTATAAATATCTCAGCATTAAAATTTATAAAAGGCATATGCGCACAAAATTCAAATTTATCTTTAATATTAGGTCTAATTTACGTCATAAAATTATAAGGCCACAGCTGGGTATTTCATTGATACGAGTTGTTGGCGATAAGACTGACTTGTGCCTTGAAGCTAGGCTGAGGCGTAATGCTCTTACTGTGTCACCCTTATAGCTTCCGCACTTCTAATCTTCTAACGTACAAAATAAGTCCACCCAGGTGGTTACTGTAATCCATACCTATATATAAATCTACATAATGTCTTTGAAAGATTCTTGCAATGGGTATAAACAATTTAGTGAAAAACAGTGGACATACGCCATGACAGTGGTCGTCTCAGAAAAATCAGAGTGAAACAAGAAAAACAAAAAAGAACAAAGTGGTCTGAATTGGCTGTAATCAACACTTGTATAACTAACAAAACCTACAAGAAAAAAAATCCTAGAAGAATTGTGTCAAATCACAAAAAAAAAAAAATTCAAAATGAAAACATAATTTTTAAGTTCACAACGAAAAACAAAGTGGAAAAGACCAAAGGAAACTGAGAAACCTCAGGGCACAGCACAGACAACTGGGACGATGAAAATGTTACACACAAAACAGGATGGCACAACAGCGACTTCACAAACACAAGCCTAGACGAAACAACGATGAGAACACCGAAGAACATGAGTTCCTCTCAGACAATTTTGTTTTGTCTTTCTTAGACGTCGTAGCTTACGTCCGCAATTGTTCACTAAATCATAAAATAGTAAATGTACAGTTCCTTAATGGACGCCACCGGCAGACAGCGGTTCCCGCTAGGACGTCGTTATGAAGGATGTGGTGTGTGAGGGGAGGCCGGATATTTGGCGAACACCGCACATATGACGTCGCGAAGAATAAGAGATGCCGGTTGCCCGACAGACGCGTAGGCAGCCTGCCAAGGTCTCGGCGGACATCCTGAACCCCGTGAGTACCGTGCCGCTCCCAGACAAGTCAGACACGCTGATCCTCGATCCTCCTTGTCTTCTGTGCTCACCACCTGCCAATACAAACAACTCTCTCTGTCAGTGTTGACAAAGTACTCGCTTACATTTAGAGACAGTTATGTTTAGTGAAAATAATTTGGAAACAATTTGTTTTAGTGCCTTATGTGCACGTCTGCAGCTCTGCGTCATGGTCAGTGATTGGATGTTTATACGGGAGGTGGCCATGTCGTATACTGCCCAGGCAAACACTTGAAGTCAGTGTATTTGTGCCCTTGTTTCTTAAACTTTACACACGTGGTCACTGTTGACCATAGCATTGTTTCCTCCATAAGAGTCAATGTATTTTACTCGAAGTTTGAAGAGCAATAGAGATAAAATGATTTACCGAATAGCATATGTGCCGTGTTTACCTCACTCTATGTTGTTTGGGGGACGAAATTTTGAAATAATATTAAAACTCAAATATATGCTTGCGTTTTGAAACACATTTCTCTGAGTACCAACATCGCCAACTGTTTGTGCATGGGCGTAGTTTCTGCTATTTATTTAACATTTTGTGTGCAAATTTGATTGTTTTGTTGCTATTAGCAAGCAAGTTGCACATCGTCAGTGGCATACGTATGCTTAAATAAACAACATAGGCTATGTGGCGGTTTTTTTTTTCAGGGTAGTTCGCTAGGTAATTGTTTAACAAGTTACACAACGCAAATGTAAAACATGGCCATTTTACTCATGAAATGTAACAGTAGCAGATGTATTTCACGTACCTGATCGCTCTTTACGCCCGAATTCAACGCACGTAACAGTTTTCATTCAAATCTGTTCATTCTATAGCATCAATACCATACGAGGCGCTTACGAAAACCTTACTCGATCTACTAGTTGCTGTGTGTTGGTCAACAATAACATATTGTTCGCGCAAAACTGGTATACATACGCCGACTTCAAGGAAGTCCCAACATGCCATCTCTAGAGACACTGGAAAATCGCGAAAATGTTAAAAATAGTCTCCAATAAACTGTATTATATTAACCATGACACGTGCGAATAGTTTTGGGACAAATCACACACGCTGTGTGTTCAAGCTGTGCAGTTCTAACTGGGTCAGTTGTAGAGAGAAAAATGCTACAAATAAACTATAGCCAATGTTGATACGAAACATTCAGTGTTATATACATCACGTTGGAGCCTAGCAAACAGTAAACTATTTCCGCGATTTTCCAGTGTCTCTAGCCATCTCCTGTACACTCCTACTTACACGCGTTTATATATACCAACATCTCGGGGTTTAATTTCGAATCACAGACGTGTGGTGTCGCAGTAACCTTGTTCTGGTTGGCACAGTCAAATGAGCGACACCTCCGCACAACACACTATGCCTAGGGGCCGGAAAATTTCGCGGATTAAATGACCTGCATACTAGAATCCATTGTCCTAGTCACATTCAAGTCCCGTCTATTCGTTCATTGTCTGTTGTTCCACTGAGTAGCAGCTAGTGGACAAATGGCCGGGGCTTTAGTAGGCATAGGACTGTGCATTCTAACATGAAGGTCATTGAATGTCAATAACCACGAACTAAATCTGCAATGTACGCGTAAGGCATTGACATAAAGTGATGCTATATTCTCTCCACAAAAAATCACTAGCTCTTTTTGTATTCCTCGCAACTGATGTAAGGACCCGGAAATTTCGTGAGTTCATTTGTGAGGACATTAGATTTCAAACTCCTGTACACGTTGATTACTTTCACGATTGGGTCACAGTTAACTTGATGACTGTGACCCCATAGATAGGGACCCTTGTTATTTGCGAAAATAATGTTGCCTCACTTTGTTTCCGTGCCTTACGTGCACATCTGCAGTTCTGCTTCGTGGTCAGCGATTGGATATTTTAACTGTCACTAGCCGTGAGATTCTACCGGCAAATCACAGACGTGTGGTGTTGCAGGAAAGTTTTTGTAATTGGCTCAGTCAAATGAGATACGGCTCTTAACACAGAGTCGCTGCCAATAAATATGAAGCAGAATTGCAGATGTGCACGTAAGGCAGTGAAACAAACTGGGGCAAAATTCTTTTCGCGAAAAAACAGGGGCCCTACCAATAGAGCAGACCTGTTTGAAAACACTCAGTGACTCTCGCACTTCCTTGTCAGACGTACAACTGTCTACTCCCTGGAGCAGCAGCCAGTGAACATGTAGCTGAAGACAAAGAGTGTATACCGAACTGTGGAGTACAGCCGGTAGGTCGTTGAACCCTCGACATTTCCGTGTCTCTATGTATCATTTAGAGTCGTTCCCTAGATAGGCTATGTGAGGCACTAAGTCGATGGAGTGTTAAGGCTGCAGCTGACTGACGTGTGGAATGCAATATGATCTCTACGGGCGAACTGCTTTACTAACGCAAAAAGCAAATATTATTCTTTCTACCTAATGAACTTATAAGCGGTGACTCATATAATTTTATTTGTGGCAAGTATGGTTTAAAGACTAAAAAAACACACGTTTCTATGTTTGTGTATTTTCGATTCTGGTTGATGTTTTCCCAAATACGGGTAGTTTGTACAGGCCGTCAGTAGGCATTTTGAAAGGACGGAAAATTATGTTTATAATAAAAATTCTTAAAATTGGAACTTAAGGTGGGGTATTAGATAATGTTTTCAGTTTTTCAGCCATAATATTTATTCAAATTATATTATCAAAATTTTCTCTTCGACAAAGCATAGGAAATATTCTTGGTAAATTGCTTGACATAAATAATAATGGAATATTTCATTAATTTGTCATTAAGAATAATTACAAAAAATTTATAGGCTAACTTTCAAGAATGCCTTTGCAATGATTCTGCATGTCCAATTAATGAAAGATTCCATTATTATGTCAAGCAGTTTACCAAGAATGTTTCTTATGCTTTGTCGAAGAAAAAATTTTGATAACACAATTTAATAAATGTTATGGATCAAAATATGAAAATACAGTAAAATTATCGAACTCTTCCCTTTAAAACGACATAGTTTGACGGTGAAGAGTTTTCCGCCTAGCGCTTGCCCGGGTGTGCGTTGTTTCCGAGATCGAGTCCAACAAGTGCGGAGAGCTAAGGGTGATGCAGCACTCGCATTTCGCCTTGCCCTAGCCTCTACGCGCAAGTCGTTAGGGCGCGGTTTACCGCAATTTTCATCGTAATTTTTATATTTTTTATTTGTACCAAATATTTATTTTCTTATTTTAGACACAAAATGTGACAAAATTGGACTCTTATGAAATTTTTTTATCTCTCATAGTTTTCGCGTAATGGCTTGTTAAAGTCATATTTTGCATGTTTCCGTTTTAATGACTACACTAAAACCAACCGATATACCAAACTCAAAAAAATCACAGTGGACAAAGACATTGCAAGCTACAATGAAATGTTCATAAAATTAATGAATAAAAATTATTTGTATTTAAAAAAAAATTATTGAATTTTTAAAATTTTTATTTTTATTTTTAGCATTTTTTAAAAATTCAAATAATTCTTATTCTTAAATTTTATGAGCATGACATTGTAGTCTGTAATGTCTTTGTCCACTGTGATTTTTTTGAGTTTGGTATCGGTTTTAGTGTAGTCGTTAAAACGGAAACATGCAAAATATGACTTTAACAAGCCATTACGCGAAAACTATGAGAGATAAAAAAAATCATAAGGGCCAAATTTAGTCACATTTTGTGTCTTAAATAAGAAAAAAAAATGTGGTACAAATAAAAAATAAAATAATGCCGATGAAAACTACGGTAGACCGCGCCCTTAAACTGACGTGCCATCTTCTCGCCAATAACGCGCTTCTGTGAGACATTCAGTGGTGACCGTGCCATACTGTGACGTCATATTTTCCACGAGAAAATAAATCTTTGAAGTTAAGTTGCGGACTTGAAAAGAGTAAACACGAATTAGCATTCTCTGATTGGTATTCCTAAGCAGACGTGACGCATGCACGTCGAGTAATTTTTGAATACACTAATTCTGCCGAAGCTCCGCACATCGCTCGGGTGCGTGGGCAGGTGGCTACCTTAATATTTAGGTCTTTAGCGAGGGAGGACATGAGGTGAGTATGGAGTTGCGACGGAATGAAGGGTGGGTAAAACATGAGATCTCCGAGAAACCCCGTTGACTGTCTTACAACATCGTTTGAAACGGATCCCTCATTCGAAAATCGAACTCTTATCGCCTTGCTGGAAGGCGAGTGCTCTAGCTACTATGCCAACCGCGACTTCAAACATAGTTTGAAACTATGTTCTTATCGTAACAATAGAATTTTTATTCATTTTAAGTAGTTTTGTAATATATATATATATATATATATATATATATATATATATATATAATCGCATCTCGCTCTATTTTGCAATGAGAAGCCTTTGATTGTACCATAGTGGAAAGTTAAGTACCGGTACTGCATAAACAAAATTGTCGTTTTCATTTTGATTATATAGCAAAATTATTTGACTATTTAAATAATTCCGTTCTGCCGTTTTAGAAGCTAATATTTTACTGCTCATTTCTGAAAATGTCTGTCATTATTTTCGAGATTTTGTTTTTCAATAAATATAATGTGCTAACGAAACAATGTACAATTTTGTAATTGTTTTCGGCGCAACTGTTTCTGTGTCAGAAAAAAATTGTCTAAAAATTTTTTTTCAAACATCCTTTAGTTTGTAACTAATTAAAACACAAATCATTTTTTCGTTGATGAAGTTCGTTTTACGAGGGTTTCAGCGTATCCATAACTTGGCTATTGGAGATCCCTTCTCGTACTACGAGATCGCAAGTTCGCCAGGCTGGGCATACAAAACGTCTCAATTACCAACTGCTCCAAGCCCATTACCGCCGCTTACTTGTATAAATTACGATGAACGCTGCGGCAACCTTTGATACAAGGGAGCCGCGCTGTTTACGAATTCACTGCATTCCTGTCTTGTAAAAAATCCGTGTGCACAGTTTCCATCCTAACCTCTTCCTGACAGCGATGACGCGAAAACATGCATTATTCATCTCTTCTCTGAGTCATCGCATGCTAACTTTCAGCGAATAAACCTCACTGTGTAAAAGCATGAAGAAATAAAAATTTCAACTAGCCTACGAAAGTAAAGTAATTTTCATACCTACGTCATTTACGGCAGTTCGTGTGCCTACCAAATATATTTTCTTACAAGCGGAATAAATGCCCTTATAGGCGGTTCGGGATAAAGTGAGCACTCCTGAAAGCCCTGCTAAAGTTCTATTTTTAGCCAATTTGTAACGGCTAACGACGGGAAATGTCTAACCCGTCTGGAAACGTCACTTGATGTTTACGCGTGTGAGATAAATTGTTCGGTCAGTAGGTATTTATGCAGTTTGATAAAAAAACAAGTTTACTATTTACATAAAACACAATCATGTCGATTTCGTTTTGTTTCAGCATTGTTGTATTTTAATAAGAAAATACACGGAACTATATTGCGTAATTGCGCTGCCAACCATACAAGAAGTAAGACAACTATAGTTAATATTGAATTATATGCAGTAACGGCTAGTGATATTTTTCAAAGGTTAAATTTTTAGTGTTCACTTTATCTGGAACGATCTATAACAAAGAGGTATTACAGTAGCTCCGTCGGTAACATCTCTTGATTTCCCAAGGTGTGAAAATTGTGAAAATTTACGCCTTCATCAAAGAAACATTTTTGCCTAGTATAATAATTTTTAGGAACAATTCTCTTGTATGTAGAGAAGCACATTCCACTTGCAGATAATAAAATAAATGCTCACTTGTGTGTAAAGTAAAATGTCTTGAAGTTCAAATCGAAATTCTCTTACATGCATGGAATAATTACATAACTTAGCAACGTTAGGAACAAAACTCTAATGGATACTCAGACCCACGACCTCTAGCCAAGAACCACACTGAATGCGCTACCGAATCAAATATTACAGAACCAACACGATGAATGTTTAACGTTGTGATATTTCCGATATGTCACGTATTTTTACAATGTTTTACAACGACAATGATATATTTGCTGTAGTGTATACTTAATCTTTACCGTTCTTGCGTTGCATTCATCACTCATACACGTACAATGCACAAACACATATCAAGATATAAATCTCTTTGTCGCTGTCTAACTTAGGAATTGACTTTCATAACGCACGTTTGTATTACCCACGTATTTTAGAGAAGATCACGTCTGTATTAATACTGATTCCTCACTGCAAAATGAACGTGAAGTAGATTATTTAAATGACTGGTGTGTTATACGCTTTAAAATTAAATCTAATGACCTCTATTAGTCAATCCTGTTAAATTTAGTATTACTGTGGTTTCGTGTTTCATTGGACTCGTTAGAGATAGAAACGCAAATAGTGGCAGAATTTTTCCCTGTGACAAACTCTGCCATATGAAAACACGTCTTCTTTCTAACCTGTAGATGAATTAACCTTATAACTTTTAACCCCCGAGCACTCTACTCTGTGGTTTATAGTTCATAGTCGTATTGTAAAATACTTATTTAGCTGCTCTTTAACCTGATGTATGTCCTACTAGTAGCATTGACAGACTGAACTGGTCCATACAGTACCCATAAGTTTGCCTGATTTTGACTTTTATCGTCTGAGAAACATGGCCGACAAGTACAGTGTATTGACTCTTTAAATTATCTCGATTTCCTGACATGTTTCTCAAAAGCTAAATGTCAAAATCGGGCAAGCCTATACTCTACAAACTGTAATACGTTTTGGAGCTTGAACTAGCTGGATCACTGTGTTAAAGGGAAGTGTTAGATAACTTTATGGTATTTTTATTTTTTAGCCAAAATTTTTATTTATTACATGTTATACTGTCAACGTTTTCTCTTTGACAAAATATAGGATACATTATTTATGAATTGTTTGACATAAATAATAATTGAATCTTTCATTAATTTTTTATGCAGAATCATTGCAGTGTTAACTTTCAAGAATGATTACAAGTCCAATATGAGCTGAACATATAACACTATTATAATATTCAAAACTCATCCCAAATATCTTATATGCCTCAACATTGTCATATTTATTTAAAATATTTTAAAACAGAAGCTATTGCAGAAAATCGATTTTAAAAAAATTAGCATATAGTTCTCCCTGGTAAAGAGTATGTTTGTGTGCGCGAGGCGAAAATTGATAAGGCATTACGAGCGACGTCGGCCGGCACATGTATTGTAATATCGCCTCTACGATTGAAATCGTAAACGCGCGCGCAGAGTTCCCGCCGTAACGTTCTTACTGCGGGACTTGAAGCAGTGACTCTATCATGTTATTGAACACGTCACTGTTGTAAAGTCCAATGTACTTGTAGACCTCAATTTCGAACAAATCCGTTACATATTTCTTGAAAAACAACCGCGTGAAAAGGCCGTTTTCAGCCAAATTTGAAGGCTTTAAAAATGTTTTCAATGCGCGTGATGTCTTGAAAGTCACATTCACATGTAGTTTTAGTTGTGTGTTCTTTTCGTTGATAAGCACTGTGGACGCACGGTTAGTGATGCCTGAGATGAAACGTAACTCCGAACATACTGCATGCAGTTCGAGCACCAGACAGGCGGTCGCCTTAAGGGTGTTCAAGTGCGATAAAATTATATATATTTATATATGAAATAATGCTAGTTTTACAGACGATACTTGTGGGTACAGTTTCTTCTTACGAAACTATTTTAACTCACATAATTTTCTCATAACGGTGCGTCAAAGACAAAATTTGCGCGATCTGCTGCCGTGCAAATAGTAAAAACCAATTGTCTTACTTAAATGAAATAATTCACGGTTAAATAATATTCCACAAGCTACACAACGAAGCATTTATAAGCCCACCTGTAATATTTTGAAATAAAATAAACAGCAAAATTACAATAAAAAGTTGAAAATTCAGCTGTTTTTTAACGTATAACGTAGTTAACTGGAAGGTTTTTTAAATACTTTGTTACATAGCCCATTGCATGTTATTTCAATGTGAATTATTTCGTTTTAGTATGTCGAGTGGTTTCTACTATTTGAATGGCAGCGTAACATGCAAATTTTGACTTCGATGCACCATTATGTGAAAACTATGAGAGCTAAAATTGTTTCGTAAGAGTAAACTATACTCACAAGTATCGTCTACAAAACTAACATGATTTCATACAGATATAAAATTATGCATTCATCGCACTTGAACACCCTATGTCCGAGCAGACACAAGACTATGTCGTATATCTGGCGACGTCTTGGAGGCGACGAGGCCAGGACGACTTGAAGAGACAGACGTCCAGAACCACGGAGGACGCGTGAACCGACCCCATCCGTCACCCGGCATGCGGCCACCCGCAGTCGCAACCCCGTGCCGGCGCAGATCCGGTACGTCCGGCGATTTATCGGGTAGATGGGGGGCGAGTGATAGCGGGGAGGGAAAGGTCGCCACAGCGGCTGACCTCGACAGGCCGTGGGACCGGGCTCCGTGACCCGCGTGTCCTCTGCGAGACTCGTCCAGCTTCCAGTTTGACTCCGGCGACGGGTCACTAGCCCCTGGCGCGCGGTCTGACGACGACGACGAGGACGTGGTGGGTGCGGTCACGTGTTCGCGCCAGACACTTGCCCCGCCGTGCTGGTTAGAGGGGCGGGGCAAAGTCAGCTGAGCAACACCACGTCACAGAATATTTAGGAATACAGAAGTGAAATAGCAAGTAGAACGGCGAAATCAGTCACACCGGTCAACAAAATGGCTTCCCATGGCCAGCAACATGGTGGAAACACCTACTACCAATCAGCGTAAGGCAGCTGCTCTGCTAGCCGGCAGCCAGTCCAATAGGAAACCTGCTATGACATGAAGGAGCCAAACACACACGGGGCTGGTATCAACAGTCTCGGGCAGCCAATAAGTGGCCTATTTCGCCCATATCAAATGTGCTGCCACGTCATTTCACGTCTGTATTACTGTTAGTCTGTGACCACGTGCACAGACGATCTGGGTCACACAATGTCTACGTATACAGAAGAGCAACTCTGTACTACAAGTGTAGCGAGTTCCAGCCAGCACCTCCCATCCGGTGCTGTTGTAAAGGCGGTTATAGAATTGAAAACTTTAGTATTTTACTTAAACATTTGAGTTGACAATAGTTTTCTATACATGGCTTCTTATGGGGTCGAACACAATGGCGTCGCCAAACGTAAAGTCAAGCAGCATTGACTTTACGTTTCCGATAAACTGGAAACCTAAAGTAAAAGTCAAGATGGCCGTTTGCAAAGAACTAGCTGATTATGTACGTTATAGTTAAAAAAAAAAAAATTTGTTTCTGATCTGAGTATCGTTGTAATCTCCAGTCTAGGATTTCATGACAAATGTAGCAGGTATGCCTTAAATGTATTCGGAAAACCTTTTAAACAGCATTTGAAAAGTATTTGTAAATCAACTGTAAGTTTCATCAATGGATGGCATTGCTTGTGTTGTAAAGAATATTTTCATAAATGAAAAATATTTTAATAACTGGGCTTATTTTTGTAATATCTACATGTTATACTTTTATAGTAAACATGTATATAATGCTTTATGTCACAGTATTTTCCATTCAAAGAACAAATTGTCAATCGTTTCTTAACTGACATTACTGTAACTTTACGTTTGTGTTGTGTATTGACAAAATACTTAAAGTAACGGAAACGTTAAGTCAAATGTTAAAGTAATCAATTGTATATAGGCTTGAATTCCTTATCCTCCACGCTTATTTACCGTCACTTCTCCAACATGGCGCTTCTTATAACGTCAAGGAATGGAAGGCCTTTGAGTTCACATACCATAATTTTTTATCTGAGAGGTTTTTTTTGGTGTTTTTATCTTCTATTTATCATTTAAACACATAAATATTGTCACTGCAAGCTTGACACCCTGCGATGAAAAATGTGTTTATGGTTTAAAGATCCCGTCAGTAGAGAAGTGATAACTAGAGACTGGAAAAATTCGCGAGTTCATTGACTTGTAGGCTAGCCTGCAAGAATATTTATGAACTGAAGGAGACAACAGCTGCTCATTAGCTGTTTGTTGTTAACGTGATGATATAAGTGCGTATTAGTTACACTTCCAGTATTGGCTCAGAGACTTCCAGGAGATGTCAAATAAGTCAAAGGCCAGTTGCGAAAGTGAAACAAACTTACAGTTGTTGGAATTCCTGTATGTGCCCAAATTAAAACGAGAATTTTTCAGGTCTCTAGTGATAACAGAGCAGTGAGTGATCCGTGCAGCATTCAGCAGCCAATCAGACACGAGCCCTGTATCCAGGTTCTCTAGCGCATTAGGCGTACGTCACTTCTTTCCGGATCTGGGCTTAGCTGCCAAGATTACTTCCTTTCTTTTAATATACTGAGCTGTAAACTACTTTTTAGTGCGTTTGCCTTCTGTCCCGCGGTTTCGGACGTACCGCGGGTAATTTTACGCCCTTCGACCTGCATAAACGAAACACTATCACAAGTTCTTCATTCACAACTAACAGCGAATCGACTGTTGTCATCTAAACACTTTGGCTGAATAGTGTTCAACATGTGGCATCCCTTTCAATGATTTATTTACCTGGTAAAGTATATGTATAAGATATACACAAATGTTCATTATATATCAAATACCACCCGTAGGCTATAAATGTTAGTGCAGTTCTAAAAAACAAAATCTATAAGTACAAAAAATTTACATTCCTTTAAAAGGTTTTTAATGCAAATAATAATAAATAAATAATCCACGGGTGATACAGGAGATTTAGTGACGAATATATTCGGGATACATTAACTTAGTTCCGTAGATGAGTAAGTTCATATTATGGCAAATGGTAAGAATGCGCATGCAGCACTTCGACTGAGGGAATATGTTTACTTGTAAACTGCTCAACACGCATGCATGAGTAATGTCTGCTTAATGATAGCATTCAGATAACGTTACACGAGTGTTTTACCAAATCAGTTACTTCAGTACCATCCAAACGTTATCTTATCAACACCGAAAACTGCAAAATTACTTGTTTTCGCAGTGTGTTTGGTAATGAAAACCCTGCTGCACGATCTACAAAAATGTATTGGTACGTAAAGAACACTTTAAACTATCTTAAATATTACTGCATAAAATGATAGTGTCACGATGGAATATCTCACAGTGTCACGAGCTTGTCACGGAAATATATTTTCCCACCATTTTATTTAACCGCTTTACGTGCACATCAGCGGTTATATGCTTTATGGTTATTGGCAGCATGTCAGACATTTCTCTCATTTGACTGTACCAATCAGAACAAGGTTATTGTGACATTACTTGTGTGATTCGCGAGTAGAACCCCGAGATAAGTGAGAGTTAAAACATCCAATCACTGACCACGAAGCATAGCTGCAGAAGTGCACGTAAGAGTGAGTGAGAGATTTTGGTCAGCGCTTAACATGGAGGTCTTTAGCGCTGGTGAGGGGTGACATGAGGTAAGTATGGAGCAGCGCCGGAATGATATGGCGGGGGAAACGGGAGATCCCCGAGAAAATCCGCCGACCAACGGCATCGTCCGGCATTCTCGCGTGCGAAAATCCGGGGATCGACCCCATCGGTAATTGGACCCGGATCGTCTTGGTGGGAGGCGAATGGTCTGGCCATTCGGCCACCGCGACCCCGTGCAAGTAAGACTTTGAAACCAAATGGTGAAAAAATCGTTTCGCCGTAAAAGTGTGGCCCTGCCATAGCCATCTTTAGTAGAAGGCCGCGGCCTTAGATCTGGCAACCCTGTCAGGAAGGGTCATTTTAACACTTCTTTTAACTCTACAAAGGCAATGGCTGTACCTGATTCGTTATTCTGCCCTACATACCGACGAATCAGGTGAAGTCATTGCCGTTGGTGAGACGAAATAAGTGTTAAAATGACCCTTCCTGACAGGGTTGCCAGGTCTAAGGCCGCGGCCTTCTACTAAGGATGGCTATGGCCCTACTCATAGTCAAGCTGCTGACGAGAAGACTACACACCAGGTTTACGACTTGCGCCTAGAGGCTACGGTGAGGCGTGATGTGCATTCCTTCGTCGCTCTTATTGCTTCCGCCCGTCTTGGCCTCGGGCGCGCATAGTATACATCCAGCCAGATGGCCATCTAAGCCACAGACAGCGAACAGACCTACCTACATGTGTATTAGAGGTCATTATTAGAGACACGTGTTTTTCACGAAAATAATTTTACCCCAATTTGGTTTCAGTGTCTTAGTGCTCATCTGCAATTCTGCTTGATGGTTATTGGCAGCGTGTCTATGTGAAGAGCCGTATCTCATTTGACTCAGCCAATTACAATAACGTCCCTGTAACACCACACTGGTAGAATCCCTGGGCTCGTAAAAGTTAAAACATCCAATCACTGGCCACAAAGCAGAACTGCAGATGTGCACATAAGGCACCAAAGCAAACTGGGGTAAAATTATTTTTGCAAAAAAACAGATGTCCCTAGATATGCTTTTTCCTACTACTTTCGCGAGAATAATTTTTTAACATAAAAGTGTGCAACTATCGTATATCGTAAAACCACCTCTAAGTATTTTTGAAAATAGTTTTTTTTTTTGGTTACGTTTGTTATCTTTCTGAAGACGAATACACAGTAGTTTAGGTTATTAAATCAAAGTAATTTTGTTCGTTAGTAAATTGGAAGAAACCATGCCATTTTTGCGTAAAAAAACTGCACAAAAGCAATACTGTTATACTATTGTCACTATTAAGGCTAAAAAAATTCAAATAACTATCGCAAATCGCAAAATCTGTGTGAAGGACAACAACCACAACATCACTGAAATGAGCGTATGTTGACATGATAAGGCCACACTAGTGCAAAGAACTTAAATGTTTATTATTTTTAACAAAATTCTTACAAAATAGTCTGCATGTAGCCGTACAGTGCAGAATGCTTTTTGCAAAATATTTAATCGTTCACTCGCAAAAATTTTTTGATTGATTTTCGTTTATTTTCATAACATAATTGTGATATTTTATGTTGCGAAAATTTGAAGAAAAATAAACCACAGGGTTTATTGCTACGAAAGAATTAGGGTATAAAGAAAAACATTTGTTAGTTCCAGAGAATTGTAGCGGTTCATCGATTTCAATGTTAGGAATTTAATATATATATATATATATATATATATATATAGCTGTAATCTTAGTAAACTTCCAGGCATGGCCGTAATTAAGAGTGTGTGGTAAATAAATAAACGTTAAAAACATAATTTTAAAACTGTGCGTTTTTGAAAGTGAGGACGGAAATACTACAAAACAACAGCTCTAGATAATATTACCTGTCTTTATGAGCTAACATTTGCCCAGTTTGGTGCATTTGTTAAAAACGTGATCTGTTGTGACGCAATTAAATATACGAGATCTCGGCGTCGGTGATTGTTCTACAGAAATACGTTACGCGAGAAAGTTGTTAAAACATATTGTCTAACGTTGCTGGTTTATGGGTTTTGCAAATTGGCTTCGAGAATCCTACAATTTAAAACTGATGCTTTCAGCGCTGAATTTTGTACCATGTCCTCTTAAGAGTGTTCACGCGGTCTAAACTAATAATTTTGAATTTGCACGAAATATTGTCCATTTTACAGACGTTACTTGTGACTACATTTCCCCCTTGTAATAGTTTCTTTAGCTCTCATAGTGTTCCCGTAGCAGCATGCCAAAGTCAGATTTTTGCAAGTTACGGGAACATAGTAATAACAAAAACCAAGCGACTTACTCAAATAAAATAATTTGCGTTGAAACTAGATCTTATGGGCCATATTCTAAAGGATTTAAAAATGCACAAATAAATTCCTTTGTCCTATTTTTTAAAAATTCCAAAAACTATGGAAATTTACTTTATTTATGTCAGTTTTAAAAAAAAGACAAAAGGACTTAGTTGTGTGTTTTAAAATATTTTAGCATATTGCTCATAGTATCTAATTTCAGTTTAAATTATTTAATTCGGGAAAGTCACTTTGTTTTTGTTATTACCATGTTCCCGTAACTTGCAAACTCTGACTTTGACATGCTGCTATGGGAACACTATGAGAGTTAAAAAATTATTACAAGGGTTAAACATAATCACAAATAACGTCTATAAAAGGACACTACGTCGTGCTAATACAAAACTATTAATTTTGACCATGTGAACACCCTTAAGGGCCGCGTATAGTTGTAGGAAATGAAGGCGCGCGGCGTTAATTGGCGACGAAGAGTCGTGGGGGGTGAGGGACAGTCGTAGTAGCGGAACCAGTTCCCGGATAGTTGGGACGGCGTGATAAAGACGCGCGCCCTCTAGGCTTGCTACTTGAGCCAGAAGTCAACGAACCTCTCGAGGTCTGGGCCCACCTGCACAGCCAGCCTGTAAGTGGACCCCCTTCCCCTGGGGCCAGCTTGGATGAGGCACCAGCCAGCGGCTTTTATCCCCTGCACGACCAACATTCCCCGCATTTATAAATCTGCCTCTCCTCTATCATGTAGCTCTCTCTCTCTCTCCACCCATCTGCCACACACTCCTACACACGCGCTTCTTAACGACCCTTCTATCATCAGACGTGATCACCGTTTATGTCACAAAATTGAGTATACAAGAGAGTTTCTAATAAACATCCCCCACCCCTAAAGTTTCGTTTGCTGGCTGAAATTTGTATGGTAAAAAAAGACTGGCTTGTAAAATTCTTGACGTGCACTCGAGTAATAAACCACTGGAGTGATGTTTTTATGCTTGATGAAAATTACCATACCTAGTTAACAAGCATGCCGATATATGCGCCTCTAATGAAGCTGCCCAAATGAGCGATAGAGACAAAATTAAGTTTGGCTATTATTTAAATTTTCAAATTAAATTATTCATATTCTTGGTTTATGTTCCAGCTTTGCTTGATGCAGATGGCCAAGTTGGATAATATTTCAACTATTAACACCTTTAAACTTATTGGTCACTAGGCAGTAACATGGGACATCATTACAATAATAATCACATTGGAAACTCTTTTAAATATTATACATGGGCCCTGTAATACTAGAAGCAATCCGCGAGAATTCTGTTCAAAAGTTCTGGTTCTCTGTAATTTTTAGGGTCATAACAATATAGATGGAGGAGGACATTTAAGTGAGAATTTTTAAAATAAAGAACGAATGCTGGCGGAGGAGGAGAAAGATATTTTGGTCAGCAATCAACATCGATGATTTTAGCGCTGGTGAGGAGTGACATGAAGTGACCCGAATCGAACCCTGATCGCCTTGGTGAGAAGCGAATAGTCTGACAATTCGGCTACCGCGGCCCCAAGGAATGGTGGTAAAATTTTTATTAACTTACAAATAATAATAACTTACATTTCAAATCAAGTGTTCAAAGTGGCGGCCACAAGCTCAGTACATACATGCATGATAAGGACACAAAACATTTTCGCACTTGTGGTGGGATATCTGTGGCAGCAAGTTTCCAGGTTAGCTGATGATGTGAAACTGAGTCAAAGGCACATATAATGATGTCTGACAAGTTCGATGACCACCAGGAGTGGTTGGATATTCAAGACTAATTAGGGTGGTTCGGGGGACGGTGTAGTGGTGATCACTGTACTTCTAAAAATTTGAAGAGAATGTTTTCTGGCCACTTTCAAGAGAATCGAAAGAAGAGAGGTGGGTCTGAATGAGTAAGAAAGAGAGGTAGGTTTGTCATGTTTAGAGATAGGTACTACGATGACATTTTTCCAGAATGAGGGAATGTGGCAAGACAGGAGTATGGAATGGGCGAGCCTTGCAACATTGATCATGGGCATTGTGCGAAAATCTCGGTGAAGAGAGACTAGGATAGAATCGTCTGAAAGTGCGGCTGTGAGTCTGAGAGAGGAATTAGAAGTTGAATAATAAATGGCATCCTGGGCAAATTTATTCACACGTGCCAAATGTGCATGAATCCTCCATATACATAATTTTCCTGACCTTTACACAGAAATTCCCTCAGGCTGTCTGACATAGAAAAAAAAAATTGCTCTAACTGTGATATAAGCTTATAGGTCGTTCGGGATAAAGTGAACACTCCAAAGAGCCCTGCATAAATTCTCTTTTCAGCCAATTTCGTATCTTTCCGCGCGTAACAGCTGATGAAGGGAAATGGCTAACCTCTGGACACGTCACTTAACAATTGCGCGTGCACAATAAATTGTGTAATCAGTACGAATCGATACATTTTGATTAAAATAACCGTTTATTAATTATATAAAATAAAATTTTGTCGATTTCGGTTGATTTTGATTCAGTATTGTTGCATTTAAATAAGAAAATACACGGAACAATATTGCGTAATTTCGCTGCCAACCATACTAGAAGTAAGTTAACTAGAGTTAATGATGAATTATATGCAGTAACGGCTAGTGATATTTTTCTAAGGTTAAATTTTTAGTGCTCACTTTATCCCGAACAACCTATACACAAATGATATTGTATTTAGCAGCCTATACGTTACACAGCATCGAATAAGTTTGATATTATTCGTATTGGTATCCTGTACAACTTCACTAGTGTACCCACATTAAAAATGAATGAAATACCGTAATAAACCACAATGCAGGCTTCAGAAAGTTGAAGGATCTGTACACCGAGTTCACTGGGTTACCAACAGAGAGCAGGCGTGTGTAGCCTCGACAATAAGTGATCGGATTTTTAAATATAAGAACACAATTAAAATGTTCAACATATTTCTGTTACTGAAGTCGAAGCCTTAGCATTACGAAGTAGGGTAGGTTTACACTATGTAACATAATATGTTATTTATTCTTACTTCCGACTGCGATTTCAAACCTTCAGATTGGTTTCCAAATATGGAATGACTTTTCGTGTGGAACGGCCTAATCGAGTTTCTGTATGTATATAGTCCTGAATAAACTGATTTTGCTGTACTTTCCACGAAAAAGAAAGGAAAAAGAATTGAGGGAATGCGGGATTGGGAACCAGAGGACGGTCGTGCCGGAGCGAGGGATAACACGTGGTGCTGCTTGTGCTATTCACATCTAACTGAAAATATTATTCTGTGGTACTATGCCGGCACTGCTACTACTACACGACCAACATTTACAAACCAGTGATTATGCATCCGTACTCGGCCGCCGTCGCTGGTGAAATGAACATCCCCATCCCTTCATACAGTGGCACTGGACTCGCCCGATACGTCTTGCAATTGAGTTCTGCGAGCCTGGTTGGTCGCCGTGTCTTGTCGTTGAAGGGGAGGGATTAGGAGCATCTGCGCAGAGCGAAAAGGTAGCGAGTCGTTTTGTTTGTTGTCCCATTATAGCAGGATATTGCACGCAGCCTTCTGCGCAGTTTGGATATGTACCAGCGTATTAGGAACACACCCACCATTCTCAAGAATGACTCTGTTGTGACAGCGAGCGAAGGCGAGAGTCTACCCAAGAGCAGGTGTTTTGTAAACACGATGAAAACCGCCAAGTCTAGTCGCACAGGTGGGGAAACCCAATGACGCGCACGTGTTTCGCGGAATCTCCTCCCGCAGTCCGGACAAGGTACTATATCATCTTCTTTTACGACATCTCCGAGGATTTTCGTGTATTCTCCAACGTCTGCCCCACGAACATGAAGAACAACCGTGTATAGGAGTGTACAGAATTTTTTGAATGAGAGGGAGTTGGCTGATGTGTTTTAGCTCAAATTCTATGCAACTGACAGCAATGCCCTACTCGCGAACTGTGTGACTACTACAAACAGTGTCTCATAACAGACTCGGTCCAATGAGTAGGAGTTTGTGATGGAATTTTTGAAGATTTGCTCTTAACTCATGTTTGGAATAAGGACAGAAAACCTTTTAAGAAGAACCGCTCAACCCTCTCTATTTGTTGCTCACATACTTGTGCAGCCGACTAGGGTCGATGTTACAACATTTCTAATGCAAGTCTAATGTGAGAATAAGATCACGTCCTTTATGCATGTAAGCTATCGCTCTCGCCCTGTTAAGATTAACTAAAGGTGATGGATTATTGCGAGAAAACTTGACTGTTTGCTGGGTTTCAACCCACGTTCAGCTTACCAGAAGGTTACTGGCTTTCGCTTGTACTTGGAGCTGTTCGCCTGCTTGACTGAGTCAATAAGAATACCGCTATTGTAATATTTGATGCCTGTTATTGGTCGACAGATAGCTAAGTGGGGTCAGACGTATATCGCCTACTCATACGTGTTGCAAGAAACTGCGGTGTTGTCAAGGGTATGTTGTCACAAAAAATTTTCGCGATATACCATAATCTCTAAGAATAACCAAAAGTTACCGGTCTTCGTTCTGAAAACACCGTGCAGTGAAAATAAAATCTGAGACTTTTTCTCAATGGGACGTGAGAAATCAAGGAACTTAAATGGAATATTTGTGAGCTATGACTAGAGACCGGAAAAATTCACGGGTTCACTGACCTGTAGGTTAGCCTTCAAGAATATATATGAACGCAAGCAGACAGCAGTTACTCATTGACTGATCGCAGGCACAGTGATACCGCATGATTGGCCAGAATTTAGTTGCTTCTCTGTTACTGACTCAACGTCCTCCAGGAGGTGACAAATAAATCAGAGAGCTAACTACGAAAATTACTAGAACCTACAGTTGATTGAAATCTAGTGCGTGTTAAAAAGAAAACGCTAATTTTTCAGGTCACTAGTTATGACATATTATTACCACCACCGGTGCAACTGTTTGGAACTGAACATGTGACCTTTAGAAACGAGAGCTGTGAATGCTCCCGAAAAAGACTAACATTCTCGATAGGAAGACATAGTGCCAAGCTGTCCACGAGAGAACACGCTTGAAGCCTTGACACTAGTCCATTGTTATCGTAAACACTGACCTGTTGGGAACCCACTGCCTTTTAAATGCCAAAAGCTCAATGGGGTCAGATGTAATAAAACCTTCTAAACAAGGTGCACTAACTGGCCTCTTTCAACAGGAGGTCAAACTAAGATCACAGCGAGTAAGACAGGTTTTGAGTAAAATAGGGACCATTTTATATTACAGTGTAGTAACACAAAGTTACACATGTCTTACTACAGGCAGTCTGCACAGGTAAGTCTTTGAGGATATAGGATTAGGAAACATAATATGCCGTATGATTAAAATGAGCTTAAAATAAGTTTGGTGTAACACATGTTAGGTCCACATTCTGTGTTATAGAGTTTAGAGCGCGGACAGAGCTACGTGTCTTCGTGATCACACTTATGAACAAACTTAATATAGATCCCATTCTGGTGGTTTTTGATGACTACGAACTAAATGTTGCAATGTCGGAACCAACATATCCAAACAACTCTTCCGAAATAAATTTAATTTTTGGATTTGTTACTTGCATAAGTCAGACGTATTCGTAATTATACAATATTTGCCATAAACTGATCACTCTAGGACCCTGCTTAGTTTGTAGTTTTGGCCATTTTGAGTTTTTCCGCCACTTGAAGCGTAATATCTTTGTGATTTACAATACAGTCCGTCCTGGCAAATGTTAATGTCTGACGTCACTAGTGAATATATTTATTACGTTGTGTGTTGAAAGTGTCTTTAAAAGTGCTCGCTTTAAGGGCGCTGCCAACCAGAAGTGACGGTACTAAAAGGGCGACCCTCAAGCGCACATGAAATGCCGCATCACCACAAAGAGCCAAGCGCTGAAATAGCGTGCGAGATTCCCGCCGATCCGATTTTACTAAGGAATTTAAGCGATGATCATGTAATTTTATTGGTGGGAAGTTTGTGGCACTGTTCAGTTCACGATTCTGAGTTTCACATATATTTAGTCAGTACATTTTGAAGTACGGCAATCTAAAAAGGACATTTTTAGCTAGTTGGATGGTTTGAAACAGTGTTTTATATGATAATGGTGTCTTGACAATCATTGCATTCTTATCCGAATTGTGTTTTAATTTCGTACATTGGCACAATGGACACATTAAAACAATTTCGTATAAAACGTATTTCTTGGCATTTGAGGCGCGTTGTAGGCAGCGCCCTTTAACGGAACTAGCGTATAGAAAGTTGCAGTTTCAAAGTTCGAGCCCTTCGGGTGAGGATGGCTAAGCCTAGCAAGTCAGGAGATGGGGATGTGTGATTGTGACACCACACAGCGTGACGCGTGTAAATAATTCTCACGAACTTCAAAACAACAAATTAGTTTCCGGACAGCCTGCCTGGAATCTCTGCGTTCTGGGTATAGTCGCCGTGTGAACAGAAGCCCTAGCTTTCGGCCATTCGCGTTCCTGCGAAGAGACGTGCCGTGTTTCCTGGAAGCCATAGTATCGGCGCGAAGATTTCAGCTAGTTCCCTGGAAGACTGGCCTTAGTTTGACGCGACTGCGCTTCGAGTGGTCATTCGTGTTGTTACTTCCACGTCATTCGTGTTGTTACTTCCACATTCGACTGTCAACACGGTGTTGACACTGGCTGTCCTGTAAACTGCGTCGTTGTTCAGTGAAATGTGAACAAGATTACAACTTCCCGGTCGTGCTGGCTTTGTAAACGGAATGATTTTTCCTGGAAGGTTTCAACATTGATGACGCCTGCTGAAGTGACTGAGTGCTCTTCAGATCGCAAGAAGATATACGCGTGGTTTAAATTGCGCGTGTCATCTAGGTTTCCTACGTGAACAACAACTTAAGATAAATGGATGTTAGTGTGATAGCGTCCTGTAACCTCTACGAGTTGAGTTGCGCTTATAAACACCCAGCTGTCCCGTGATTCATCACTCTACGTGTCCTTGTCAGGTAACCACAACACTGTTGCGTTTATTTTTTAATATACGGCAAAAAATTATTCTCGCCGCAGTATTAAGGCCATGCTCTTTAGTTTGGACCGTTTTAGCGACAAATAATGTTTTTTACGCTTAAGGGCGTTGGACCCGTAAAATTTATAATTTTTATATTTGTGCCAAACACTGGTCAACTTTTGCACATCAGATAACACGTCATTTCCCCAAATAAAAAAAATTTAGGCCCCATAGTTTTAGCATAATCACTCATCAAAGTCACTAAATTACCGTTGCGTTGTAGCCAAAATCAAACAAAGTAATTATCTAATGAATTCAAAATTACGGGAATTGAAAGTCAGTGCATCAATGCATTTTATGACATGTTTGACAAAAGTTAGGTTTGAATATTTTAATAGTAGCCAAAAGTCAAAGTTATGCAAAAATTTACTCATTTTCATCAATTTTTTAAAAATACAAAAATTTATCGCTTTGTGTTTAAAAAAAGTGTCATGAAGTAGCTCACATCATTAAGTATCAGTATGAATTATCTTGTTTCTGGAAGTTAATTATTTTTTATTATTTTGGCTACACCTCAACTGCCATTTTGTGACTTTGATAAGTGATTATGCTAAAACTATTGGACCTAATTTTTTTTATTTGGGGAAATGACATGTTATCTGATGTGTAAAAGTTGACCAGTGTTTGGCACAAATATAACATTTTGAATTTTTACGTGTCCAACGTCCTTAAACGAGAGCAGATATCAAAAATCTGTCCGGCAGTTTTGTTTAAAATGGTTTTTGCCATGATAGCTAATTTTTACAAGAAATTATAAGGTTTCGACTAAAAAGTCAATTTACAAGAATTTTGTTAGTTACATAATTAACAAAAACCAATAGTATTTACGACCTTGAAAAAAAAATCAGCCAACACAGATGAGATTTTAAACAAAACTGCTGCCAGACAGATATTTTTATCTGCTCTCATTTAGGCGTAAACATTAATATATCTCAAAAGTAGAAACTTGAGAGCATGGCCTTAAGCTGTTAGCAAGTTGACTCTCGTATTTTTTATGCCCCTGTCGAAACGAGTACTATTTCGAGCATTCAAGGCTGAGGAAGAAGAGAACAATAAGGAAATTTTGAATACGGACATGAGTTTCATCGTCAGTCACATGAGCGCAATATATACATTCAATGCTGACACACTGCGTTCATGGCGTCATTTGAAACGATAGAACTTTGAGGGAAGGTTGTGGAAGTTTACAAATTGATTAAATATGTAGGTATGCTCTACCATAAATTTTAAACTAGAATTTCCTCACATGTTTACAGTTACAGGAACGTTTGTTTCAGCAAATACCCGTTGTTAAAAAATTTTACTTTAGAGCAGAAATGAGCGTTCTATAATAGACTGATTCCAGAAGTCATGAGACTTTATCCTCCTGTGCAGAATGTGTGTCGGTTTACTATTACTTTAGATTAACATGTTTACGTCTTGATGCACAGCAGAGTATATGGTTGCAGTATGGCAGAGCTTCGCCATACCTCACGAGGGGTGGTCAAACATATGGAAACATCCACAAAAAAAAAACGTTACCTTGATTCATTTGGTGTAGGAAATACGTTGGCTTGCAGAACTGATTTAGGTCTCCTACACTTTAAAATAAATTTGTAAAATCCACAAGGATTTTTCTTTATAAAATAATTTATTTGTGAAGTTACAAAAGTAGTGTTTGTAGTACTGCAAAGGAATTCCTTGTATATAGCCTACCGACAGTAGTCTTATAAACTTTAGTTAAATGTACAAACTGTTTCTCGTAAAATTGTTTGTTAATAAAGTTACAAGGATTTTCTCTGAAACAAAGTTAGGAAAATTTTGTTGTCTACCAAAACCATAAGTTCGCTGGAAATTACATAGTTTTACAAAAATCACATTCTTTGTGTAGTATTTTTCGGGAACAAAGTGTAATTTAATTAACGATATTCTTCAAAATTAAAAATGTTGTATAGCTGAGCTGTACATAGAATGTATCAAAATGAAAAGAACCAAATAGTATATAAAAGTCAAGGTGATGTAGGCGAATATGAGGAGTATGTCAGCGGGATGATGCGTATGTGAATATAAGTGATTCCCCTCAGTTTCTTTTTTTTATTTTGTAAATAAAATCGTTTAAAATCAATTTATTCAAAAGTTATTTAATAAATAAATTTAGTGTCATTATAAATGTAAAATGCGTATTTAAAATTTAGATTTGTCCATATTGCAAGTACAAATACAAGGCTGTAACTAGTAATTTTAAAATCATACACGGCGTATTTTACAAAAACCTTTGTAGTTTTACAAGGAATTTCTTTAGAAACTGGGTTTCCAACGATTTTTCTTGTAAAAGTACAAAAAATTCGTTACATTGTAGGAATGAATAATCAAAGGATCTTCATTATTTGCGAGGGAATTTTGTACCGCTCTTCCTTATAAACATTGGCAACTTCTGTGAAGGTGGAAAGCGCGAACGCAGTTTTCTCTCCAAAATAAGGTTCAATAATATTACTGTAATATTTCAGGCGATAGAGGGCATCACGACAGATGTGGTACAGATTCTTCATGCTCTGATTATCAGTCCTGACAAAGTGAACTGTGTGGACATGAGATTTGTCGTCTTCGTCACTGAGAGCAAAGTTTGCTCAAGTTTCTCAGAACGGCTGTGACGTGGCCTTGTAGGGCGATCTAAGGTCCGACATAGTGCAACGATAAAACTATCCATTACTGTGATCGAAACCTCGCCACTATTCACTGTTTGCAGCAAACGATCTTGTTTACAGTTGTTTTAATAATGCAACAATTGACGAGTGGTATTAAAAGCTTCTATGTTGTACCTCTAGGAATCGTTTCTCCGTGTGAACTATCTTATTTCTCTGTCAATACAACTTTTATTTCCTTGTTTTATTGAATAAACCAGTGAATGGCGAAAGAGCACCTTCTGGAACATTACGTTTTGTCACGTTCTACGTATCTGTAAAAATACATGTTATTACTGAAAACTTAAAAATTACACTAGTAATATAGCTATCTTAGTGAGCGAAAAAAAAAAAAAAAAAAAAAAAAAAAAAAAAAAAAAAAAAAAAAAAAAAAAAAAAAAAAAAACAACAGTCAAAAGTAGTAATTTAAAATTTTTGTTGCTTGATTTCATGGTATTAGGGCTAGTAATAATTTTGTTTTTCTTGTGCTGCATGATTCTCTTCACTACATTTATATTTTCAGAACAACACTTTTACAAATGAGAGCGTAACTAATTTGTTAGTTTAGGCGTACTTATAAACCAACAAATGTTGAATGTACAGTTTCCCAAAGGAAAGTCGTGTACATATTTAGTATTAAAGAAATTTATTTAGACGAGGATTGTTTTCTGTTTTGTTTAACTAAGATAATAATTGTTTTGTTATCATATAGATGTTTTTTGCAGGATTTTTCTGATCCAAATTTGAGCGGGTTTTAATTTCTCCGTGTATGTAGTTTAATTTATCCATGCTCTGGAAGATAAGACGAAAAATAAATTACGCACCGAAAAATTAAAAAAATTAAAGATTCAAATAATTTACGCAACAGATGACAAAAATAGTATTTCCTTAAATAATTACGTGTGATCAGAACATTTTTGGCTGAAATATGCAAAGCTACACATGCCATTTTTTAAGCATTTGTGATAAAAACTGAGAGTATGTATACGTATCCAATCCTTGACGTACTTACACGGTTGTATGCTGAATTTTTTAGCTTCTAAATAAGTTCATCATAAAAACAGTTTTATTAACAGAAACAAGTTTGCAGGATAATTATTTCATATACAGATAAAGACAACGAAATTTCGAGTAATAAAAATTAAATTTTCTTTGAAACTCACGGATATTTAACACACTCGTACCTTGAGCGCAAATAATGCCGTTGTATTCAACAGAAAAAAAACTATCTTTATGAAAACCATATAGGTCAACCAGTGAAAATATTTTCGTGCTTGACATTGCAGACTCATGGATTAGAAAGTCTAATTATTTCAAAATAAATTTGATTCGAATTTCCGAATCTAATAGTAAATAATTCGAATTAAAAAATTTAGACATTCGCAGACTCCACCTCGATCACAGATATCTACTTGTCCGTCATTCAGTTGCACCGCGCACGAAATACTTCCGCAATGACCCACTTACATAACGCATATGAGTATCGTAATTTAAATACTTGTTTTCACACTTTCAAAATTTCAGCTTAAAATTTCAACACATCCATTTAACACAATATTCGAACTAAGGGCCTTGTAATCCGCAAGCGCATTTGTGACATCGACCACATAGACGTGAGATGATAAGTTCTTCACAAAAAAAAGGGTGGGGGGAAACACATATCGTCCCAACGATATCAGTAGCGTTCTTTTACTGCGTTAGTATTTCGTGTCTAGAGCTTTTCGGTTGATTTTTTATTTGACCTAAAAGCAACGCGTAATTTATATTTTTACTAACCACATGTTAATAAATATGTTTCCTCATCATAACGTAATGTGCGAAAATAAAATAAATAATTTTATTACTTACGTTCGAGATCTAAAAAAATTTTGGAAGGGTCAAGGCTTGTGTGTATTGTAGATGCAACATCGCCTTTATGCACCAACAATATCACGCCCCGAGTACAAAATTCTGACAACTATGGCAGTTCTCTTGGCGAGACCTTAGGAACAAAGATAGCAGCTTAACAATAGTCGAATACAAACGACATTAGAAACCTAAGGCAGCTACCTACATCCAGCAAAACAAGCAATAGAATTAAATTATTTTTTTATAAAGGCAGATAGATAATAAACAAGGTGGCAGGGGGTCAGAGGGCAAGGTCGCTTGACATCATCAAGATGGCAGTGGTTATATAACATAAAAATACGGCTTTTCATGTCTTTATCCTAGGTCAGCTAGCACAGAACTGTTGACAAACATGTTTTTCCTTTCGTGTGAAGATGATGCTTAGCTATTCTACTTGTGTGGTTAAAAGGGCGTGGTACATTTTACGCTTAAATATTCATTGAAATCTACTGGTTTTCGGCAGTAAGAGAAAAAATAATGTAAACCTGAACAAGAAATGTGACCAGAATTAAGTGAAATTATTTTGCCAGAATGACGCATTAATTATCTCTTGCGCCGGATTTAAATGCAAGCATACATTATGTCGGCGTCAACAAATGGTTCACCAAAAACGGATCACCCTGACAAAATATCTATTCACAATGTTGGCAAATGTATTTTCTACGATTGGCCTTTTTCTCGTTTATCCAATTTACTTTCAAAATATGTAGATTTCAAATAATATTATCATCGTTAGTTTATTTACACCTATTTCTTAACAAACTATTTTAATTGAAGCTCATGTTGTGCTCTATTTTCGTGCATAATCAGTCTCCTTCACAAGCAGAACTAAACAATTTAAACACCGCTCGCGCTAACTGACGAGTACTCGTATGTCACGTGAAAATTCGAAATTTTAGTACCTACTTTTTTTCGACACTGTTGCGTGTGATTGTAAGCATTCAGTTTTAACCAGTTATCACTGTTAAGTGCATAAAATCAGGGTCCACGAATTAGAACACATTTTTTACGCGATATCAAGACGAGGAAATAATTTTCAGTCATCGCCACCAACTTTGAAAAGAAACGCTTTCCTGAAATATTAATGCTGTTACGAGCAGGTGATTTTTTTGCAGAAGTTTCTTTGGAAAGTGGTCTATTAACCTCGAACGGCCTGCTACGTTCGGCGTGGCGCAAGTGGCCGCCCGGGCAGGCGGAAGTTGCAGTGGGCCCCGCGTAACGACATCCTCGCCTCTCTACCAATTGATAGACAGGGTGGCCACATGTAAAAAAATTAAACCACTAGATTTTGTTTTGAAATGTACTAAAAATGTTCCCTGCTTTAATGTCATTGATTATTAATATAATATAGTCTAAAACCAGAAATAGCGGGTATGAAATGTAGAAATTTTAATTAGATGTTAATTCTTTAGAAAGATTTCTCGCCTCCCACCAAGGTTATCCGGGTTAGATTACCAGTGGGGTCAATCCCCGGATTTTCGCCTGTGGGAGTTGTGCCGGACGATACCGTTGGTCGGCGGGTTTTCTCGGGGATCTTCCGTTTCCCCGCCCTTTCATTCCGGCGCTGCTCCACACTCACCTCGTGCCACCCCTCATCCGCGCTGAAGATCCCGTTGCTAAGCGCTGACCAAATCTCTCACTCACCGCTTAGAAAAGAACATTTTCTATATAAGTATTTATCGCATTTATTCTCAAAGCATTCCAATACGAATTCATTGACTTGCTGTACATTTGGGACTGTCACTGCGGGAAGAAACTTTATAAGTGGGTTATTATTGTCTAGTCAGGGGTCACGGTTGCTGAGTGGTCAGACCATTCGCCTCCCACCAAGACGATCCGGGTTCAAACCCCGGTAGAGTCAGTTCACGGATTTTCGGATGTGGGACTCGTGCCGGACGATGGCGCATGCTGGCGGGTTTTCTCGGGAGTTTCTCGTTTCCCCCGCACTTCTCATTCCAATATAGGACCTCATGCCATGCCCTTCTTCATGTCAAGCAGATGCCTACGGGCTTCCAGTAATAAGTATGCATTCGGAAATTAATCTGCTGTAGGAATTTAAAAAAACCTACAGTGCAATAATTTTTATGGAAATAACTGACATACTAGAAAATTCCAAAAAGTACTAGATTTAGTAGTAAACTGTTCTTAGTGGCAAGCCTGAATGTGGCCGGCGGGACACAGGAGCGTGAGAACGTAGAAGCGACGTCAGCGCCCAGGTGGGCCGGCAGCCCCGCGGCGGTCGCCCGAACTACGCTGCTGATTGCACGCGCAGGCGTGACGTTTCCTGCTCTCGCGGCCCGCGATGGCATCTCTCCGCCAGGCCGAATTAACCGGGCGACACGAACCACCTTCCGTCTCAATTAATAAAGATCTCCTCTCGACCAGTCGACCAGGTGTTTATAAACCACTTCTCCTGGACCCCCACTCGTCTTAGTGTATTGGTCGTTTCGAAACTGCTTGTGCACCCAGCCAATTAATGCCTCGGATTACTTGAAAGATAGCGAGCCAATAAAAAGGTCACCGGTAAGCAAATAGAAAATAAAATGTGGCTGTTGCAAAATTGCCCGTCCTTTGATTACGTTTCGCTCAATTTATGTGAGCTCATTTATATCCGTATAAAACGGCGTTTAAAAAATGTGGTCGTACAAGGAAGTGCTTGTGCGTGATGTAGTAGGTGCAATTAAGTCTGTATCTTCCAACATTTATCAGCTAATATGTTAACGTCAATAAACGTTGCACTTACTAACAGCCACGAACTGCAATATCAAATACTGCGGCAATCAATAAAATAATCGATTTTTATTTGTGATGCTTCAAATCCTCATAAAGAGACCCTACTTTTAGAAGATAATGGTCGCAAAACATAATAACGTTTGTGCATACTGTAATTTCAATTTAAGTATGAACAAATCACAGCAGTGCATAAAACCATATTTATAATTTATTTGATAATTTTTTAATTCAATTACGTGTATGAATGTATTGGTTTGTGGACATAAGTCATTGCTCATTTGTTTGCTGGCCAAACTCGTGTTAAAAACAAAGATTTTTGTACTACGTCTTTAATTTAAGTTTGGCGAACAAAACATGAGCAATGGCGTATGTTCACAACTCAATACATTCTTATTGTAAACTCCTATTGCATCTACCATTTAAAAATCTCTCCTATATATATATATATATATATATATATATATATATATATATATATATATATATATATATATATATATAGGTGTTCGTGTTAAAAGCGAAAGTGGAGGATGTCTGTACTTCAATGAATTTAATTTCTGTGATGCATTGTCCAATACAAAAATAATACGTTTAATCGACGTGGTTAAAATCCTTTTCCTTATAACTTATTTGTTAAATTCTGAGGCGGAATGCAAAAATTAAGTCTTGCCGGCCTCCCTAGCGTAGTCGGTAGCATGCTGGTCTACTCTATGAGAGGTCCTGGGTTCGAATCCCAGAACGGGCAGGATTGTTTGTTCGTTTACTTAGTCTGAGATAGTTTGTACGCCGTCTCGTATTAAGCCCAACGGCATCAAACCGGAGGACGTCAATAAACCATCTAAAAATAAAGTATTTTCCGGCCGATATTTCCTTCGCTTCTTCATGGAATCCGCAAGATGTTTTACATTACAAGAATAATAATATAAACTCATGTAGAATTTTCCTTAACATTTTTTTTTTTTACTGCTAATGCTTCGACTTTCTGAGCAGTCCGGTCCTGTGAAACTGGTATTTTGCGTATTTCCCCAGTTACGACAAACAGGTAAGACGACATGCTATCGTCTTTCAGACAAGTCTAGATGCTTACAACTAACACGTTAATAACTTTGAAGTGTTTACCAACATCATATGAGTTTCAGCAGATTTTCAAGGTACTGAAATGGAATCACAAATTGTTAATCAAACTGACGACAAAGTGATACATGCTGTTCATGATGAAGTGAGCACATTTGAAGACGGTCTTGCAGGGCAGAACTTTCCATTATGCCTTTGAATATATATATATATATATATATATATATATATATATATATATATATATATATATATACACACACACACACTAGCTGCCCCGACAAATGTTGTTTTGTCACATAAATAACTTATTGTAAGTGTGTAAGGATGTGGTATATAAGTGGAAGAGGACTAATAATAAATAAATTAAATAATAATAATAAAACAGCGACACCTGGTGGGGATAGACTGGTATCAGCTCGTGGGGATAACTGATTAATTATCACTTACCCAGTTATCGACCAGGTTCTAAAATTATTAAATTAAAAATATTTACTAAACAATAGCACTTAGGACTATAAAAATAGATAAAAACCTATTCGCAGACCTACCGAATGTATATACAAAATTTCATTGAAGCCGGTTAAGCCGTTTCGGAGGAGTATGGAAACAAACACCGTGACACGAGATTCAAAGATTATGCCGACTAGTTCCGACCTAGAGCGACACTTTCCTTGGGCAGAAAGACATGGCGGCAAGACGGAAGAGTAAATATTTAAAACTATTTGTGCCCGACATGCGTTGCAGTGTTCTTTTTTCTATTTTTTCCACTAATTTTTTTGAGTGCCCCGTTCTGCCAATTTATACAGTTCCCCATGTGTTTTTTGCAGGAAACTTCGCAGATTCACGCATAACAACTCACAAAAACGTTCTTTTTTCGTTTATTTTCGTGGCACCCCTTTCTGACCTTCCATTCCGTTCTGCCCCCTTTACCCCAAAAATTCGTGTCTTTTTGGCAGAAACCTTCACGGGAGCACACACAACTCAGGTCACCAAAATTTAATCGCAGTCGTAGAATGGTATTGGAACGCAGGATCGCATATGTTACACACACGTATGTATGCGTGTATATATACACACATAACGATTTGTTTATATAACTGTTGGGACGTGCCCTTAAGGACCATGTAGCCATGAAGGCGCGACTCTTTACAAAACACCTTAAGTCTATAAACCAACAAATATTTTTGAACACGTCACTTACCGGAGTGGTAAATATCAAGAGTAGCTTCTCATCGCGTAGGGACTAAACTATTGGTTTTACATGTAAAGTTTCTTAATAAAAATGTTTCTACTGTGATGAAAATGAGTCGTACGTAAAGAAAATTGTAGTTTACTTACTTTGAAATTTTCCGTTTTTCGTCCAAATTCTAAGTCCGACTCCCGTGTCTTACGTCTTCGCCATGTTGCGTGTTTATGTGTAACTATCGCGTCTTTAGAAAGTCTGCTTTTAAAGTAGTCTTGCATGTTTTTTCTTGTTATATATACGTAAAATCAACCGTAATTAGGGTATTTAAAGTAATAAATATAATGCTTTTTACGTATTTTACTCCACAATTTCACTGATATTCATAGCCCTCCCCACTATCGAATTGGTAGAAAGTAAGCATAGTTATTAATCGCGACTACTAATTACTGTTGCTATTCAACGTTATAAATCGTAATTTAAACATTTCTGCAGTTTTTTTGTTAATTTTCGCATGAGTAGTTACTCTTGATATTTACCTTACTTTTAAAGTTCATGGCTGAGGTAAGTCTGACGCATCTTATTTTTACGTTTCCTGCCGCGGTTGTCAGCAATAAATAAATAGGTCGTCGCCTACCTTACGATCTTCGCATGCACTCGTCGCAATCGTTGGGGCCCGTAACTCCGTGTAAGACAAACAGCTGATTCTCCACGGAACTTCTGTGTGACGTAGCTAAACGGCTGCTTCCCCATATGACTCTCCGGTGTTGGCGCTGGCCGTCCCTCGACGTCACACGCAGCGATCTAGGCAGGTTTGCAAAATATTAAAGTGGATAGTTCCATGATACCACTTATTGCCCATAACTTTCAGCGACCTAATAGCTCTCGTCTTTGTCTTTAGACACCAAAGTACGCTGCGTAATTTTGCACATATCAGCACACCAAGTACCCTTGTGCACGCCGACTATCACAACTTGCACAATACGACTGACTTCATAAACGGCACTGCCTGCCAACATATCTTTAAAAAAAATACTGCAACGTCTTGTAAGAAAATTAATTTCCGTCACCATCGTATTTTCAAGTCTTTTACCACCAGTTCAGTTCAGTTCATTTCCATACACGTCTATCTTGCCTGACGTCTGGTTGTCGACTTTCTTGGCCACTCCCAGTGCCGTCAGACTCAGCCCTGTCACCTAGCGGCCATTTCGGGAAACGGGCTAACAACCGTTTATAAAAGAAATACCAATAAATAATTTAATATCATCAATAATAATAATAAATATTACAGCGTACATTAATATTAAAGAAGAAAATATACAATTACCCAAATATACTAAAATATACTTGATATCACCGATAATATGTAGCGGCTACACAGGGCTACCAACTCACAGATTTTACCATTAGACATAAACATGTCTCACTGTCCGTTGAAAAAAAAGTTGTCGACATAATATATACTATAACAAATTCCAAATTAAATGTACTGCAAGTCCTCGTTTCCTCCTTGCAAGTCGACGCGCAACAGGGAGGACAAACTGGAACAGAAAAATAATTCAAATTTTTTTATAGCTTCGCTGTCTTTCAGAGTTTTAAAGCTTCACAGGCCCACCACCAAAATAAAAAGCAGGGGGGAAGAAATTAAGTTAGATGAACCTGCGTTGACCCACTGCGTACAGTTGACTTCAGAATGATTTTAAGCATGTGTAATGTACTGGATGTAGAGTAAACGAATATAGCAACAAACTTCAGGAAGCGATTCCTGGGATTTATGAATGTGTTATTTTGTTACAGCCTTCACGCTCATAGGTAGAGATAGGAAGTTATCGCGGAAAGATGTTTGTACCCGTTTGTTTCTATGTATGATGCACACATCTGCAGCTCTGTTTCATGGTCAGTGATTGGATGTTTTTGACCCTCGGTGACTCGGGGTTCTACCCGTAAGTCACAGACGTGAAGTGTCGCAGTAACTTGGTTCTTATTGACACAGTTATATGAGAGACGTCTTTGCATAAATTCACACTGTCAATAATCATGAGTAGAATTGCAGATGTAAATACAAGACTAAGAAACAGAAGTGGAGCAAAAATCTTTCCGCGAAAACTTTCCGTTTCTGCACAGAAGACCTTTGTTCACTTTTAAAACTTCACAAACTGTCGTGTCGTTGTGCATTCGTCCCCAAACCAAATATGACAACTCCACGAACGAGTACATTTATCCGACGGTTCTGCTGGGGCATTGTTCTCTGCGGAACACAATGTGGTTTCAAGTGCTGCCAAAATATTGTTTTTCCATCTTCACTCACACTTGCATTCTGTTAATGCATGGTAGATTCAAAAAGTATACCAAAATGTGAAACGGCTGTGACTCAGAATCTATGCTTTGATGGTCATAAGTAGAGATAAACCTTTTGTGCTAACATTACCCTGAAAATGTTACAGTTTCTGCAACATGTATTATTGGGTGATAGACATATGTGTATGATACCACGTAGCTGTCTGTAGATAATTAACATGCATTAAATAGCGGGATTCTTATTGGCACATTGAAATTGGGCAACAGCCCGAAGTACATGCGAAATCCAGTAATCTATTAAAACGTCGAGGTTACCCCCGATAAATCGTCATCTCCAGCTATAATGTACATCGGACCATCTGTTTGTTTTGATTGTAGGAGTCACGTCGTTGTGTTTGTTGCTATAGTTCAGGTACACCATCTTTACACTATGCATATTATTTACAGTTAAGGACTTGCGAAATTCGCGTTTTTTTTTCTGCCAGCAGACTAGACTTAAATAGTCATACACTGTAAAACATTATTTGTAGACATACCATATTTATGTATAGGAGTGTTCAGAAAGTAGATATGGTAAAGTTGTTTCTCGTACATCAATGATAGTGTTCCTCTCTTTCTCTCTCTCTCTCTCTCTCCCTCTCCCTCTCCATAGGCTATATATATATATATATATATATATATATATATATATATATATGTATGTGTGTTAGGAAATTGTCAAATGAATACTAATGCTTACACACTTGTATAGTAACAAGGCTCAACAGTTGTTCTATTTACAAGCTGAAGTTTTGTAAGTATACCGTACATAGTTTTGGGTTAATTAGTTCAAGTTTTTTTTACAGTGTAAGTTAGTTCACGTCTCATATCAGCCAACAACGACGTGGTCTATCGTGGAGCCGCTCATACGTAACCGACAACACATAGAGACTCGTGGCCAATGTAATGCACAGTGCAGTGAAATCCAGTCTGTCACCAAATAATAATGCGAGCTTTGCATGTCTCTGCTTATAGATTGTTCACTAAAAATTGAGGACTTTTAAGACCGTGATAATGTTTTCCTTTCAACCAATTTGTGTCTTCCGGTCACTAAATTGTTAGAGGCTGTCTCATAGGAGTCTTTGCAAGTTGGTCACTATACTAAGGGTGAAGTATACACATTTCGGAACTTCAAAAATCGGAATGTAGAGCTACACTTTTCTGTTTATTTCCCAAGGATCAGCTGTATTTTCATTGACTCTTATAGCCAATGAGTGCCTAGTTTCACCACCAACTCGGTAGCTCGGGCGAGATTCAGTACTCCTTTTGTCTCAAGTCTTGCTCAGAATTATTCAAAGCGCGACTAATAAATAGAGATATGCAAAATTCGCGTTATTTTCTGACAGCTTACTAGACTCCAACAGACTATAGGTTCGTTAGAATTCTCCCGCTGGCCGATATTGATCGTGACTTGCCGCGGAGAATGCATACACGGTAGAGAGGCCAATCTATGTAAAGACGTAACTCACGTAAATAACAACACATAAATCTTAGTGGCCAATTCAATCGCAAATTATGCTCTGTTATGTAAAGGAATGTGAAGTTTAGTGTGCTACCAATTGATAACGAGAATTTTGCATGTCACTAGTCATTAGCTATGATTATAGACCCGGAAATTTCGCGAATTCATTTGAGAATACGTTAGATTTCCAACTTATGTACACGTTCATTACGTTTCCAACTGGGTTACTGTTGCTGAAACTCATTCTTGAGGACTGTGAACCAATATTAGACCTGCATGAAAACACTCACTGATAGAGACTGTAAAAATTTGCGGGTTCACTGACATGTAGGCTAGCATGCAAGAATATTTATGAACTGAAGCAGACAACATATGCTCATTAGTTGCTTGTTATTAACGTGATATATGTGTGTATTAGTTACATTTCCATTATTGGCTCGGAGACTTCCAGGAGATGTCAAATAAGCCAAAGGCCAATTGCGAAAGTGAAACAAACTTACAGTTGTTGGAATTCCTGTACGTGCCCAAATTAAAACGAGACTTTTTCAGGTCTCTTCTCACTGACTGCCGGGCTACCTTGTCACGTGTACAACCGACCACTGACTCGAGCAGAAGCCAATTTACAAGTAGCTGAAGACAGACGGTAAATAGGAATGTGGAGTCCAGTCGGCTGGTCGTTGAACCGGCAAAATTTCCGGGACTGTACCTATGATCCGGTTGACACGTAGCAGAAACGCACATATGTTTGGATTCTATGTTGTCGTTAAGTGGATTCGCGAAGTTTCCCGGTCGCTACAATCACGAGTGCGAAATTCTCACGAACAGTGTCACGGGAACAGGTTCGGGCAGGTCTTGGCGAGGCGGGATTTAGTATGTTAACCGCAAAGGTCAGGGCCACCTTGCCGTGGGTTGATCCGGTCATTTTCCTCTCGGGGCTCAGTAAGTCACCCCCTCCGTCCGCGCTTCTTTGACGTTGCCGCTGATGAGGACGAACTTATCGCCGCTGAAGCCGTTCACGGTAGTGTCGCGCGGCTGTCCGTCATCGCCCTCATGAATATGCAAGAAGCGCGTGATATTCCTCCTGGTCTAGCGGTCGTCGTTACCCTCACAACTCCCGTAATTCACCGGCTCTGGTCGGCGACGACGCCATAAACAGCAGACACTTCGTCTGAGGGGCAGGACGTAAACATCGCTTTTTAAGGTCCCGTAACGACGTGTCTAGTTGGAGCGCTTCCTAGCTCTGGGCGAGACTTCGCAGTGAACGTTGTCCTGGTTCATCTCTTCACCAAGAGTACTGTGAAGACTATTGAAATTCAAGCAGTGGCGAGTAGTGGTCTTGTTCCAAGGCAAGCAGTAGAAGATCCGACTATACACTTTAAGTATATAGGTGTGGTCCTCGCCTCTTACACGCTACAGGTTGTGCAGTGTGCCTGTATCTACCATTAAAATGGTTACATAGGCAACTGAGAATTGTGTACAGTCATTTCCAATCACCGCTTGCCGTGGAACACTTTACGCCGCGCCACTGAAGTTAATATATCACTAGGGACCCCTAATTTTCGCAAAAAGAAATTTGCCCCACTTTGTTTCAGTGACTTACGTGCACATCTGCAGCGCTGCTTCATAATCACTTATTGGACGTCTTAGCTCTGACGTGTCTTGGGGTTTTACTGGCAAATCTCAGACTTGTGAAGTTATAGTATCGGTATTGTAATTGGTAGTGTCAAATGAGAGACATTACTTCACAAAGATACGCTGCCAATAACCAAGAGGGTATAACTGTATATGTGCACACAAGTCACTGAAACAAAGTGGGGCAAAATTCTTTTCGCGAAAATCAGGGGTCCCTGGATATCACTATACCCCTGATATAAAAATTCTTAGTTTTCAAGTTGTAATATTTGGTTTAAGGAGCCTCCCTAGATAGGCTGTGTTTGTGTGTGTGAGGCAGGAGCGGTAAGGCAGCAGTTGACCGACGTATGTAATGCATTATCGCCTCTCCGTGCAAGCCACTTAGCTGGCGTGCAGTGCTTTACTATTATCATTTTTCCTATGGCGTTTTAAGCGGCAACCACATTATTTTATTCGTAACTATCGTAGTTCAAAGTCAAACGCTTGTTTCTATAGTTGTGTTTTTCGAATACGGTTGGGGCCGCGGTGGCCGAGGGGTCAGACCTCTCGCCTTCCACCAAGGCGATCCGGGTTCGATTCCCGGCGGGGCCGGTCCCCGGATTTTCGCATGTGAGAATCGTGCCGGACGACGCCGCTGGTCGGCGGGTTTTCTCGGGGGTCTCCCGTTTCCCCCGCCCTTTCATTCCGGTGCTGCTCCATACTCACCTCATGTCGCCCTCCAACAGCGCTAAAGACGTAGATGTTAAGCGCTGACCAAAATCTCTCACTCATTCACTCGAATCCGGTTGTTAATTTGACAGAAACGGCAGTCTGTAGAACCCATTTTTGGCCAGTTTCTAACAAACGTGCCAAATGTCTGAAACTGTAGCGACGTAGTTAGAAGTATGTGTTCTTTTCGTTATTATACAAATCTAATGCGCCTTAAGTAGTATCGTAAAAAAAAATAATCGCAACACGCTGCGACGCAGTTCAAGCGTAGTTAGGGAGACCCCTTAAAGTATAAATAAAAAAAAACGCTTTCTTCTAAGCGATGAGATTTTGGACAGTACATGAAATGTTTGTCTTCAGCGCTAGTGAGAGGTAACGTTATGTGAATATGAAGAAGTGCCGGAATGAAGGGCCGGAGGAAACGCGAAATACCGACCAGCGGCATCGTCCGCCAAGATTCCCACATGCGAAAATCCGTGAACCTACCCCACTGGGAATTGAACCTGGTTCGCCTTTATGGGAGGCGAGTGTTCTAGCCACTGTGCCAATCACGTCCCCATATGCTTGCTTGTGGAACCAGTTTTATGCATATGTAATTAACCTTTTTTTTTGCGATACATTTTCTTTATGTTTTAAGTTTTATTTGTTAACAGTAAGAGAAAGAAAACAGTATACTTTTTATAGACTGTTTACACATTCGCTTGTAACAAGTAATGCAAATTTAGAGCAAAAAAAAAAAACGTTAAAGGACACATACATAAAATTAGTTCTACAAACAAAAATTTGTATTTATATTCTAAAACGAAAATTTCGACGGAAAACCGAGAAATATTATATCAGGGGTATAGTGGAACATCTTAGAGCGATGATTGCTCATTTCTACTGCTTTTGCGAGAAGAATTGTTTTAAAGCTATAACGAAGCAGACCTCGAACAATCGTATCCGAGTTTCGTTGAAGGTAGGTTATATTATGTTGATTTATTTTTCAAGACAAGAGAAAATACGGTTTTAGCTAATTATTTGGTTAAAGATATATTTTTTGTTAGCTAATTGACCGAAACCATACATTACTTGATAAAAACTTGTTTCAACGAAAATGTAAGACGGTTTTACAATGTCTGCTCTCAATTCAGTTAAAAACATTAATTGTTGTAAAATCAATGAAACTTGCATCGTACCAACAGTCTTAGCAATAAGATTGGCTTCATGTGAGAGCAGACTTTCGTCGTCTTTATTTTCGTAGCTAAGATCCTACACTCTAAAAATGCAGTAGAACTTCTTTGTCTGCCAGGGAATAAATTAACACTTAAATGTGTAACCGAAAATTTTAGGCAAATGTGTGTAGTAAATTTAAGCAAGCATTTAAGAAAAATATTCCCTAGCAATTGCGGAAAGTTACCTTAAGAGTTGCATTGAAAAATTCCTTTGCGTGTAAGAGAACATTCATCATACAGTAAGTAAATTCCTTTTCAATGAAAATAAGAAAACTTGGATTCGTTTGTGCCAATTTCTCCTTTGTTGATATTGCACAGAACACAATTCTTCATATAAAAATTCACGGCGGTAATTTGGACCTAAACACTTTGTACGAGTAGGTCAGTAAGCTAACCACTTGACCACTGAGCAGCCTTTACCAAAGAACGTTACTTCTAAGATATGTCACTCTTGTGTATTATTATCATTGCATCTCGTTTTGATCCTAATCTCCCATTGAACTTTTGTTTATGAGAAACGCAGAAAGATTTGCACATGTCGTACGATTTTTTTTCGTATTCGTAAAGATTCACTTACCTTTATGTGATATTAACTGTACAGTATTGTTAGTTTACGTTATATGTATACGAAAATAAATATCCCATGCAAAGTTTTTAATATTACCTTACATTCCTTAAATAATATCACATGTATTGTTTTCTGTGTAAGGTTGGGCCGAGTCGAAGTTTTCTCTTCTGTTAACGTTTCGCATGTCGTAGCAGCCATCTTCAGCAAGTCGCAGAGACCGTTTAGCTGGTGATACTATGAATATAAAACTTAGATTAGACACGATTAAGTTCAAGAAGCCTTTGAATATGAAAAATACTTTACTGCGTTCACTAGAAAGAACGAGGAGGAGGGGAACTTCAGTGATAATGAAACTGGCTGATTTAACAGTGATCCCTCTGTTTATATAGTCTTTCTCTGTTTCAAAAGCCTATATGGGATTCAAAATATCATAATGGCTTATTACCAAGTTGAAGGGTCGAGGCGATTTAGTGGTCAGAGCAATCGTCCCACAACACGTATATTTTGGGTCGACTTCATGTATGCAAGATCTCAATTTTACACATGCGGGAAACATGTCGGACGTTGCCGTTTGTTGGTAGGTTTTCTCGGGGTGCTTTCGTTTCACGGACCGTTGCTCCTCCATCGTAGGGTTTAGTTCAATTTAATGTTTAATAAAATGTTAGGCAGACCTATAGGTGCTCAGATAAAGTTTGCATTCCGGGTTTAAGGGCGCTATGCAGCAGGAGAGAAATAGACGAATGCAGTGTCTTATGACTAGTAATTTTGTAAGTGAACCTGCGCACATAAAAATTTCAGTTTTTTTCCTGGAAGAGTTAAAGGATGTATCATTGATTGTAACATTTGAAAAATTGACTATGATGTTTGAATACATGCTAAAAAAAATGCTTGAATCTATGATTT
>PNEQ01010847.1:0-28107 GCA_003012365.1 Medauroidea extradentata
TCGCTCCCACACAGCCCACGCACCATTCAGCACATATATCTTCGTCCGATACCGAACAAAAAGTACTCATGGCTGCTCCGCCACCTCGCTCCCACACAGCCCACGCACCATTCAGCACATATATCTTCGTCCGCTACCGAACAAAAAGTACTCATGGCTGCTGCGCCACCTCGCTCCCACACAGCCCACGCACCATTCAGCACACCCACCTTCGTCCGCTACCGAACAAAAAGTACTCATGGCTGCTCCGCCACCTCGCTCCCACACAGCCCACGCACCATTCAGCACATATATCTTCGTCCGCTACCGAACAACAAGTACTCATGGCTGCTGCACCACCACGCTCCCACACAGCCCACGCACCATTCAGCACATATATCTTCGTCCGCTACCAAACAACAAGTACTCATGGCTGCTCCGCCACCTCGCTCTCACACAGCCCACGCACAATTCAGCACACCCACCTTCGTCAGCTACCGAACAACAAGTACTAATGGCTGCTCCGCCACCTCGCTCACACACAGCCCACGCACCATTCAGCACATATATATTCGTCCACTACCGAACATACAAGTACTCATGGCTGCTGTGCCACCCCGCTCCCACACAGCCCACGCACCATTTAGCACATATATCTTCGTCCGACACCGAACAACAAGTACTCATGGCTGCTGCGCCACCTCGCTCCCACACAGCCCACGCACCATTCAGCACATATATCTCCATCCGCTATCGTACAACAAGTACTCATGGCTGCTCCGCCACCTCGCTCCCACACAGCCCACACACCATTCAGCACACCCATCTTCGTCCGCTACCGAACAAAAAGTACTCATGGCTGCTCCGCAGTTTTCCTATATCAACTGACAATTTGACTTAAAACTCTGGAAAGCTTAAATATTTTAGCAACTGTTGTGTATATACATGCGCAGTAGATACATTATCGATACTGAAAATTACAATGGCATCAAAATGTATTAATATTAATTTTTGTTTACATGTACTTATGGCTAATGGAGAATACGTTTAATGCTAATATGTAATTCGGCATTTATCATACGAATAGGAATAAGAGAATTAATTTACAAAAATACACGAATATATAAACTTTTTACAACACATAATTTGTAGTTTTTTCCAACAATTACATCACATTTATGTAAAAACTATATTTAAAATTAGAATTGATTCACGTCTGCCTCTATTGAAAGGTACATACACAGAGAAAAACTGTTTTGTAATGGTTACAATATTTTTGTAGTGACTGCAAAACTTAACTGGCTGCAGCAAAAATTTTTGTGGTCGCAACAAAAAAAATTTTGTCAGGCCAATATTGACCAAATATTTTGTGGTGGCCACGAAGCTTTTTATTAAAAGTACATTTCAATCGTTAAAAAACAGAATACAATATTAAATCTAGTATTTATTGTAGGATACTTTCGAAGCACACACACATATATTCACAAATCCATTCCTTTTCAAATACATAATCTGATATTAGCAGAGCAGAAATTCTAAACGGTCTAAGTGTCAAAATATGCTTATGAGTAAAAGGAAAATAACAGCGCTGCGAGGGCATACATACATGTGGGACGTGCAGTCTTTCAACGGTCATGAAAACTGTTAGGAAAATTGTTGGGACTTTGCTCTTACAGCAGAGCATAGGCACTCGCGCATTCATTTTGATGTTATTAACTCAATTCTATCACTTTTGGTACTAAGATCATTTATAATTTCCAATCTACAATAATATTTAGAAAAAGGAAGTATTCACGAAGCTAATATCACAGCAAATTATTTCAGAGCATGACGTGCACATCTGCATCTTTGCTTGACGGTTACTGGACAGCGGGTTCTTGTATAGATATATCCGCTTATTTGACTGTGCCAACCCAAATAGGTTACTGCGACGTCACATGTTTATGATTTGCGAGTAATATGACGAGAAACGAAGAAGTTAACAACATGTTATCTCTGACCATGAAGCAGAGCTGTAGATGTGCACACAATCCACTGAAACAAGTTGTTGCAAGATTTTTTCCGCGAAAACTTCTAGTCTACATTATTATATTAATTTATTTTGAAGTATCATTAATAGCGTACAATTTTACATTAATAATTTATAAAATAATTAAATTAATGTATTGTACGCGTTATTACAAAAATTTTTTAAAATCAAATCAATCTGTTTAGGAATTAAAATGTACTTCTAAATATTTTTTATGACTACAGTATGCCATTTGAAGAACTTGTCGTGCAATGTAAACAATGGAATGTGTGGTTTTGTCAAAATATTGACTACTACGGAATGTCCAGCAATTATACAAAAATTTAAGCATCTAACAGTTATTTTTGCTCCGTAAGCTCATATGTGCAAACTTGAAATTATATATTTGGTTAAACACAACATTTATGCTCAACTTCATAGCGGCTAATGGGAGAAGTTTCATAGTCTATTAGAGACCACGCTTTGGAAACCACCGAAAAAAACCCAGTTGCTGAAAAACACGCCCAGGAGTGAGATAGGCGAAAATAGTGTCGAACCACGAGCAGAAATAAGTAGAGTAGAGGGAAGGCTGGACCAACATGTAACCGCAGGTATTCAGGCGAATCAGGCCATATGCGAACAAGAGGAGGAGAACCTGAACAGAGTATCGCCACAGGTAGAAGAAATAGCTTTGCAGATAGTGAGTGTCCAGGAGAGAAACGAGCAGATAATAGATGCTGCGGACAGGATAGGGCAACGGCAAACAGCTGCGGAATATTGGCAAGTCAGCACACCCTCTCATGTAGAGGTAGTTAAAGGGCGGAATAAACTGTCACCTGTCCTCAATATAGACCAGTTAGTTATGACCACGTGGTGGGTGCACATACAGTACGAGTGGAATGACATCGAGCAAGGACCGAACCCGGACCGTGTACCACCAAGGCTACCGACTACTCTATTGGCTCACTCCCCCATGGGCGACGAAAGAAACTAAGAACGGTACTTGACCACCATTGTCACGTATTTTCTGACTTGCCAGGCAAGGTACGAACTTACGAAAGTGAGTTTCGTATCCAAAAAGAAACGTCACATGAATTAATGTGGGATCAAAAACCACCGAGATGGAGAGAGAAGGCTATTTCGTTTCCTACGCAGCCTCCTGTGAATATCGAAGCGAGCACAGCAAGGGCATTACGTACTATGGAAAGGGAGAGAGCGTGGAGACAGCAAAAAATTGGCACAAGGCTGCCAGACACACTTAGTGTAGGAGATTGGGTTCTCGCTAAGGTCGTGTTTTTTGTCGTCCAAAACTCGTAAGAAAATGGGGAAAGTAGCGAACGTCTTCCATGGTCCATTTAAAGTGGCGCGGAGAGTAGGAATTAGTTCTTATCAGCTCAAGGACACAGAGACTGATAGGATACGCAGAATATTAGATATCGACCGATTGAGGCGGTATTACGAATGATGGAGTCAGTGTATTTAGGCAGGGCTTTCTGTGAGTGTTCGAATGTAGTGTAAGAATTTATTGTTTTTAGGGTAGATTATGTTCGAAGTGCAGACACATTCCAGGGCAGTAAGGCATGTCTCCTTGCAGTCGCGAGGGCCGTATTATATCAAGTAACATCCGGCCTGTCAGGGGAAGGGGCCCGTCAGGCAAGGTACAGAGAATGGATGACTGTCATCGTTTGCACCCCGGGGCAGCTGGCGTGAAGGTAGAGAAACCCTAATTAGTCTTAGGGGGAGTAAAGTCGTTAAACTGCCACTTAGCCTCTCACCACATGCGGGTCTTTTTCGTCTTTTGTCTGGAAGAAAAGGGAGAAGGGCGCAGTCCAGATAACTCTGTCTCCAAGGGACTGGACGACCCCCCATAGTGGCACACAAACGTTAACATAGGGTATAAGGCAGGCTTGACCATAAACAGCGACACAGTGCGACAGTTACAAAAAAAAAAAAAAAGAATACAAACCAAGTACCCTGATTACCAATTGCAGTTGGTACGACAGACGTATAGCAAATATACGTTGGATGTAGTAACTCTGTAAGAACTTAAGGATTCAGTGTGGAACCCCTTTAAAAAGGATTAAAAAAAGGAAAATAAAGAAATATATGTAACATGTAGGTGCTAGCATTTAGTTATAATAAATAGTGTGTAAGTTCTTTGTTTTAAATGGTAGTAATGCATTAGTGTAGAAGTCACGACAAGATTGTATTTCAAATCAATAATAAGTCATAAATCAGATCATAATGTCAATTGTCAGTTAGCTTAGGTATTTGTGTTTATTTGTTGTTATAGTTAAATATTGTTTAAATTCGCTGTTTTTCAAAGCAGTAAAAAGTCATAGATCAGATCATAATGTTAATTGTCAATTAGCTTAGGTGTTTGTGTTTCTGTGTTGGTCATAGTTTGATACTGTTTGAATTAATAAAAACGGCGGCTTAGACGTGATTGAACCATGTCAACTACGTTTACAAGCCCCAATCATGCCTCGAGGCTCTTGTAACGTGCAGGTATTGGTGTAGGAAGGTATTAAGTATAATATATACTTATTTAGGGTAATATGCGAAATTGGAATTGTGTGGTCATGTGACCATTCATTCGATTCGGTATCGCGTCACGATACCGAATCTGTAATGCAAAATATGCCACGAGGATTTTATTGAGTTGAGATTAAATAAGAGAAATATGTGAGAATCTAGACCTTTCCCTCTGGCCAGGATAGCAGGTGGTGCCGTAGGCGCGTTGGCGCAGTCTTGACCATTAATCTTCTCACAACCCTCTGTTTTCTTATAAATGTTTACTAATTCTGTGGATGCTTGATCGGCAGTTGTTTGCTGGGTGTGACTTCTGGATACTATGACACTGGAATGAAAAGTTTGCAAGTCTTTTTCCCGGGTAGCATGTTGTTATTGTTATATCGGGACGGACCGTTGCTATCACACAGTTGTCTGTACGGCTCTTCATGATAACAGTCGCGTGCATGGAGAACCTGACGACTATTTAGAATATAAAATGCCTCGTCTTACTATCTCTCTGCAATTACTAATCAGAGGTGTCTCGGCCCGTCGTACTTTGTGACTTGGCGAAATCTTAATGGCATCCTGACGCCCAAAACAACGATGATGATGGTGCTTCGGCCCACAATACTCCGCGACTCGACGACATCTGTCCTACTATAAGGCGTCTTGACGCCTAACTTCGACGCCTCCCGTCGCTACAACTCGCCGACGTCTCTCGCCGGCTCGGCAACGTCTGTCTCGGCTTCTTGTTTAAAAAAATTATTGTGTTTTCAACTTTTCTACTTAATTAAAAACGCGACATCGCTTTCGTTAGGAGTTAAAATTTACTCTTGACCTTGTTAACCAATTTTTATAAACGCCTGTGGGTTATTAGAATTGTCATTGTAAGCACATTATTTATAAAATTATATTTTCTTACCAATTTTTATTAATGAATAACTTAATTACCTGGTTAGTGTGTACTCTAACAAATATAAAATTGTGTTTGTCCATAAAACTGAAAACATGACAAAAAATTATGTTGTTCATTTACAAAGTTATCCACAAATATGAAATAAATTGTGTAAACGTGTTGCTACATATGACATTGGCGGTAATCCAGATCTCACCACTTGAGCGTGGCTTACCTCGCACCCACACAGATACTGTAGGATGTGTGCATCAATCTGTGCTGTGTTACTGTGTGTGTGCTGTGTGCGACTTTTACGTGTATCGTAGTATGTGCATAATACTTTCTGTGCGTGTGTTGTTTGTCCCGCCAGCTTTGCTGTCTTAAAGCATTTATTTTAATGAAACAGACCAGAAAGTATATCATATTAACGGAAGTAATATTTATTTCAGTTCTATGTCATCTCCATTCTGTGCACTTTCTGTTCTACTGTTTTTTTTACGTCGTTATAATTTGTTTCAAACTTCTCGTCTACCATCTCCACTGTTGCAACATTCTGCATCTCTCTTTATATTTTCTAAAGTGTCATTTAATTTCGCCGATTCTCCTCCGATACTCATTCTTGTCTCTGTTTGATTGTTTTATTCAAATCCATCACCTTCATCCTTAACACATCGCTATTGGAGGTGTTTGTTTCATAGAAAAACTAAAAATTATTACAATTACATTTACGAGGTATATTTCAATAGTGCAAATGTTGAATATGGGTTATTTCAGGCACCATTCTTCAGGGAAAAACCGCGAATGCTGTCCATCGTAGAAGACCAGCCTGCAGAACTCACTTGCTATGTTGTTGGCGACCCCAGACCAACAGTGCAGTGGTTCAGGTGAGGACGGTTATGCAAACACAAGTTCACATACCTTACAACTTATGTGATTAAACAAACCGGGCATGCCCAGTGTTTAATAAATTACTGTGTGGGAATAAAACGGCACATAGAAGTTTAGAAATATTACGATAGAAATAAATCCCATTCGTGGATAATAATTTAATGGAATCTCAATATGCCACATAAATTGGAAGTTTTTTTTAAACTGGAAATACTTGTTGGGTTTAGGAACGATTCAGTGATCACGGAGAGTCATCGTGTTAAGATCCAGGACGACAGAGAGGGTCGGTCAATACTGCGGTTAGAACCTGCTCTTGGCTCAGATGCTGGTATCTACAAGGTCGTAGCAAGGAACCATGTCGGACAAACACACACCAGGGCCAGGTAAATAGCGTTCATAATGTATGCAAAATATGGTTTGAGATGATGGTAAATCGCGGTAACGTTTTGCACCAACACACCCTTAAAAGCGCTGTAGTTTCTCGCAACACGTATGAATGGATGATATAAGCCTGATACTCCGTAGCTGTCTGCACACCAAAAACAGGCATTAAATATTACACAAGCAGGATTCTTATAGGCTCAGTCAAATAGGGTAACAGCTCCACGTACAAGGAAAAGCCAGTGAGCCTCTGATAAACTGAACGTACGTTGGAACCCAGTTAACAGTCAAATTTTCCTACGATAAACCATCATCTCTAAATATGGTAATTGTAAAAACCTATCCACATAGTACGTAAGCTTACTGGGAAACTTGCACTTCATTTAATTTTGGCTTGCTATGCAATAATCTTAAAATAAATTTATAAAAGCTTGCAGGAAAAATAATAACTAACTGCAACATTGCCTTTCTGTAACTTACATGTTACATTTACTGTAACATAATTGGCTTCTTCCATTTACGAGTTTTAATAGCTGCTAGTGCATGTATGATCAAAGATGTTGAGATTAATTAAGACATTAGTGAACATTTGAAAGTGTAAATAATATGAATACATTATTGTAACTTTTTGACTTAGAAACCTATTACTATATATTTTTTTTAAAATTGCATTCTTATTTTAAACATTTAATATGTAACTATTAAAGGTGTTTACACATGAAAGATAACCGAAATAGGGATATTTAATGGACAATATTTTTTTCGAATTGCCGTAGCTGGAAGAGATAACTATTTTTTTAATAGTACAGTACAATATATTAAGTAGTGAAACGTAATAAATAAATATTTGGTCTGTATATCACATATTTCGAATTACTCAGCATAGATTGCAGGCTTTCGAGGCCATTTTCATTTTCATATCTTGTGGGGTTGAGCCATGTCGTGTATTGTTTCTTGGACAACATCTCGGCTTTCCTTGCTGCTGCTATCCAGGTCGATGCAGGGTCAAGCTAAGATTAACTGTTGTCGCAGAGTTCTCATATGCCATACCGTGGCCGTATAGCCACGAGACCAGGAACCTAAGTTCCCATAACTCGCTGGGTGTTTAGTAAATCAATACTAGTAAGGATATGGTTGTTTCGCACAGGAGCCTGAGTGAGGATTTTCGGTCGATGATGATTTGTCAACCATGTTGTGATGTCACAGCCCCGGCCGCCATGTTGGATGTCCTTGACCTTTAACATGACCTTGACCTTGATGTCAAGGTCACCGAGTGTCAAATTACCAAAAGTTTCGTAAAATTTAAGAAATTCCAAACATTTTAAAAGCTCCAAAAAAGTCCGAAAAATTCCGAAAAAATATTACTTCCATTACATTTCTGGACATCTTGTTTCCGGTCGCCATCTTGAGGTTTAATCCGAGCCTTCTGAAAATTTTTCGATTTCTCATTCCATTCGAAATTTGCACATATTTAATAAATAAAACTTTAATAAAATTATTTTTATATTGAAACTATTTAATAAAATTCTTCTTCTATAAACAAATTATTTAAATAATCACAGACACTTCTTAACCAGACGAGCATCATCAACACACTGACTACTCCCACCACATTTCATATATATGAATAAATATATATACTAATTTATACCCTCCCCCTTTCCATCACCCTCGCGTCCTCACATCTACCTTCCCCTTCCCTGTCTTCTTCCACTCCAATTTTTGCCCTGCCCCTCTTCTCTTCTTCATCTCGACCTTAACTCACCATCGTTCCTTTCAGAACATGTCACCCACTCCCCTACCTTCAGCATTACACATGTATAGATACAGATTTTCCTCTACTTGGCTATGTAATATATATTATCCTAATACCAGCATCATTCAAAGTTTAATTTTTCTGCCATGACTCTTCCTTTCTGCACTTTTAATAATATATGATTGTGTAGAATTTTATTATAGTACTCATCAAACACTCAGGATAAAAAAAAATACTCGTTTTCTAAAAATTGAACTTTAATTCACAATATTTTACCTACATACTGCTACATGGAAAAACACATAAGATCCCTCTTAAAAACAATCAATCAATAATTGTTTTAACAGTAACGTCATCCATAGAACCAAAACTCAGATTTGTGATAGTTGTAATTTACATAAAAAACCAAGTCTTTCTACACTCATAAGTTTCAAGTAATTGCATTACATTCTTAAACACAAAGTTCACGTAGTAGAAGCCATGCCTACAACACAGCTATGGATGCTGCTATCATCTTCGATGGTGACCCAAGTTTAGGCGAAGTGGTGGTCAACACAGCTGAAGTGGCAGCAAAATGGCCCATCTTTGTGGTCAGAGTGGTGACGAACATTGACGAAGTAGTGACGAATGTTGACGAAGTGATGACGAACATGTTCAAAGTAGTAGTGAACATAAGTGAATGGCTTGTCCTCGTGGCCGAAGTGGTCGACAAAATCAGCAGATGGCTCATTATCAGCAGCAGAGAATTTCGGGGTTTAGTTGAAGTGACTATCGGTTGAAACCAATCATCTAGAGTTGATAAATATATTCAATGTTCCTTTAAGTCATTTCTCGATTTCGACATCTGCTACCCGTGAATTGTAGCATGCTGGGAAACCCCACCACTTAACATATGACCGTCAGTTTCGTTGCCTCAGAACTTTCTCCACCAAATACAAATCAGGAAACCCGGTAGGCTGGATTTCTTCTGCGTAGAATCCACAACGAATTGGTACTTTGTCTAAATCTTTGAGATAGTATGTTCTTGGTTCCGATTCATGTACATGTCACACGGAATAGTTCTGGGCAAAAATTCGCAGTGAATTCTTTTTCGAACACACACTTATGTTTGGAGACTCGCACAAGGTCGCCAACATCAGTTTTAGGCTTGCAGGGATCCTTTTTTTTTTCCTGTTTGGGTAAACAGTGCGAAGCAATGCTTCATCCTTAACATCTTTAGACTAAATTTACATTGTGGAGTGAACCGTTTTGTTATATTCACGAACAAGTTTGGGTAAAATGTAAACCATTTGTATGTACCATTAGCCGTGAAGTACTGCCACACTTTTCCTCGTAGAGTTCTATTAAACCTCTCAACAATAGATGCTTTGAGATTGCTGTATGTGGAATAACGAATTATGTTACAAAATTCTTTGCCCAAGTCCGTTTGTAGGTTTGCTGGAACATGACCTTCATACAAAAAAATTTCCATAGCCTTTGAAACATAATTTGCATTCTTCGACTTGACTGGTATGGCCCAGGCATATTTGATACACACATCGATGACTGTCAACATATATTTAAATCCCTTGTTCACTCTAGCATATGGAATCATCTCAACGAGGTCAGCCAGGATAAGATCGTTTATTCCCTGTGTTACAACTCTGCGATGAAGGTAGTTACGTCTAGCTGATGCATGCAGTTCCCGCACTATTCCCAGACGACTCATAGTATTTAACCACCTTCCCTAAGTTCCTCAATTATGGAAATTATCTCGTTGGTGTGTGAGTTTTTCCCAGCTCTTTGCAAAGCAACCAAAAGCCTCAGTCGATCAACAAGTTCATTTGGATCGTCACAGAAAACATAGTCGAATTTCTTCCCATCTTCCAACTTCATGAATCCATCACCGTTCTTCACTGTTAGTTCACTGAAGAGATCTGCAAGAATGTTAATTTCTTCATGATCTTCGTCCTTATAAATACCACTTCCTGGATCGTTGTTATGATAGAGTGCATTTTTGAGTATGAGCAAGTTTTTGTACTCCTGAAAATTTGTTTTGGTGTAGTCTTTAAGATCCTTGTGAAACAATAGTTCGTATAGACCTGAGGTTCCATGTGTGGCATAGTCTTCGACTTGAATTTCATCACCAGGCAATAACTTTATTTTCTTGACACCCATAAGCCATTTCTCATTATTTCTATACACACCGTATGTTGTATCATTGTAACGTGGTATGTGCGATCTTAGGTACCTACGAATCTGAACATTGGGTTCGAGCCATTTCCTTTGTGATTTTTTTCTTGTAAGACATGTCTAAATCCAATACTCCATTGATGTCAACTGAATCATCATGTTTCAGCTTCATTATACTTCCATCATCGACTTCACTCTTCATGTAATCATCTCTGACATCTGTCTTTACTATTACTGGAGCTTATTTGGGTTTTCTATATTTATTGAGACGTCTGGTGATAGGCTTGAAATGTCTTCGTTTATTTTTTCCTTCAAAAGTCTAGACCTTTTAGCAAGCAAACACTTCGAGCGAATAGACTCTTATCACACGATGTAATTCACTCATGATGCCCGACATTGTACTGCATAAAACTACACCAGCTGCTGACTTTTATGTATGCCTTTACGAAATACTTATTTTATCATGCTTACTCAATTCATCCAGCATCTCCATTAGTTGTTCTATATCCGTCTTGGTAGCCAGCTGAACAATGGATTTATTAATTTTATGTATAATTGCACTCTCTTGTTATTTTTAATAATCACCAGTTCTCGCTGTCACAACTTCGAGTGTGCCGTTGAACTCTCGTTGAACCCCATTGAAACGTTCGTCCACTGTCATCAAGTTGCGAACAATCACAATCTTCACATTTTCCATCTTGACTCCCAACTGTGAAATGAAGTTTCGAATCAGTTTGTTTTGTTCCTCCAGCAACATCTGAAGTGCTTTATGCACCTCACTTTACGATTTTTGAATGTAATGTTTCGTAGCTGCATCCTGTAGGTGTTCGGGCTCGCCAACATTGCTAATTGCTCTTCTACCACCATCCCAAGATCTGTCATTCCTTATTACCATGCAGCCACCATCGTTTTTTTTGCCAGAGTGTAGCTTTAGGCTGCTTGACCGCACTTTGATATGCCGTAACTCACTCTCGACGATCGACAATAAACTGGTCGAAGTATATTCTATACCGTCCATTATATAGGTCACAGTCTTTGGACAACACTAGAAATCAAAACTAATATTTCCAGCATAAAGCACATGTCTTTGAATTCAGCAAACATCATGTCTGTGTTAACATGATCGTCATACACTTGACGAAAATTTATGTCGTCCAACGAAACATGACTAACAAATTCTCATTGTCGCGTATCAATTGTTTGGCTATGCACGAATACATCTGGCACAAATACAATAAGTCAACACCTACATGATATCTCATGCGAAAGTACTCTTGAAAACAATTTTATTTCTTGCAAGCAATGTCATAAAATATATAAACACAGAGTTCGGCTTAGCCTTGCTTGGTGGCACAACTTGTTCGCTGTTACTGCAAGGAAAATAACCAATTCCATCTATAGCCTGTAAAAAACGAGCCAGTCGTTAGTACCATGGCTGCTGGAGCGATTTCGAGTATAGGTAAACATTTTCAAATCGAAGTCCATTCTGTTCTTCGAATAAACTAAGAATTGCATGCTCCGCTTGGTCCCACAATAATACATCTGATCGTGTTAGGCAGTAGGACCACATGACGAGATTTATGAGCAGTCTCCTCATCAACTTCTTTTACGTGCACAGGAAGAGTAACTTTCTGTTTGATTATTTACATGATACTGAATAAAAAATATATAAAGGAAGAGTATTTATACTTTAATGGTCAGAATAAGTTAAGCCTCGAAGAAGTAACATCTACGTTAGTCAAGGCATCATAGATGCTCTTATCAATATTCTACCAGTTGAGCTACATGTTCTTGGATACAAGTTTTGTGGGCCGGGAAGAAGGTTGAAGAAGAGATTAGCACGTGGTGATAGTGGTATCAACGCACTGGATGAATCCTGCAAGTGGCATGACATAGCCTACTCCCAATACAAAGATTTAGAATCCAGGCATGAGGCCAATAAGTTACTATCACACAGGCCGACGAAATACACAAAGCACCAGGCACATGTATCGGAGAAAAAATAGCAGCCTGAAGTGTCTCCAACATAACAAAAGCTAAGGTTAAATTAAGTATGGTTTTTCAGCCAAACAAAAGGAAGATACAAGGCCTTAAAAAGTTGCAGGTGAAGATAATAAAAAATAAGCAAGGATAAGAAGAAATGATCATCTGGTAATATCCCTGTATTTAGTGTGAAACGGGTAAATATGAACAAGATCAATGATAAGGCAACTGGTTGGTTGCTACCATTCCTCCTACCTGCCATGGGGCTCTTGGTGGTCTGATTGGTGCTACAAGTGTCATAGTACATGCAGTCAACACCATATCAAATGAACGAAAACAATGGTCTGAGGCTCAGCATCACAATGCCAACATGGATGTTATACCAATGAGGGCAAAAAAAAACAGGCAAGGTTTTTATCTACTTCCATATCCTATAGGTGGCGGAAGAATAAAGCGACGTCGTGGGAAAATATCCTAATGTCCTTGCCAAGAAGACCACTTACGAACAGTGACATAGAATTGTATGCACACAAACTAAAAATACCAAACTTCAGGGGTGTGTATACAGGATGTAACAGAAGTGATGGTCAATAATGCGCACATGGAAAGTACAGGCCAAAAGAAGCTACAAATGTCCTATAAACATGGGTCCGGAATTCAAACGTTGTCGAGATAGAACACATTGTTTGTTACACCTGTATGCTTTCTGTCTGATACTACATGACGGTCTTGCCTCATACAACTGTGGTTGCATGGTTGTGAAAATCCGATCCTGAATACTGTGCACTGAACATATAAAATGGACCATTTCTAGGATGATTGGTTAGTTGAATTCAAACTTAACCTGTGAAAAGTTATATTGTAATCTGCAAGGCTTCGAGAGCCAAAATGGCTTCGTGCTTAAAGACATTGCTGTGACTTATGAAGATGATGGTGGGACCAGAACACAATCCTTTCGACCCCCGTGCCCATGGAAACTCTAGGACAATAAGAGCAAATGAACAAATGAATGGTTGACTAAATATTACCATGAACTTGACTGGGATGAAGGTAAAATTCCATATGAACAAGTAAGGAATGCGCTTCGCAGTCTTCTAATGCAGTATCCACATACCACAGTGTAAGTAGCAGGACCTGAACCGAAGAAATGGTTGAGCAAACTAAGCAAAGCAGACATAGGAATCGTGGATATACAAGCCGAATTGTGATATCTGTCACTTCGTTAGCTCGTCAGAATGTATGGTGATCAACGACACATGTGTGATAAATGTGAACGTGAATGGGCCTCAGCGTCGCATAACACTCAACTACTGTTGAAATAGCACACCTCAACCTTCGAGAGTAATACTTACCTCTGCGAGTTGAAATGAGTACCTCAAGTGTATAAAAAGAAGTTGACACATGACCTGAAGGAACAGTTGTAAGCCAGACATCATCCCAAGATGTATGTTTTTCACTCTGCGAATGTTTATGCTAGTGTTAATCCTAGCCACTCGAGTGTTGAATATTGTTACTTAGATGGTGGATATCTACGCACCTACGCAGAGAGTTGCGATGACGGTGACATGCAGCACTGGAGATTTTCACATTTTCATCTATCATATATAGGTATAATGCTGTATTTCTGGAAACCGTGCCATCTTCCACATAGGTCCATCAACTGTTCTCCCTGCGAGCTACCAGGCTGTATGGAGTAGATACCAGTTGAGAGCTGTGATGCTTCGAGTCAGATCACCAGATGCCAGAAGAGCTATTAACGTCGCTGTGCACCTGTAAATGTGCCTCGGAATGAACGTGTTGCACAGTCTGAAGTGAGTGCCTGTGAACCTGGCTCAGAACCACAAGAATCATGTCCTTGTCGCCGTCGTCGTCGATCAGCAGCACATTTCAACGTAGTACCTGTCCAGAGTCCTTTCCACAGTACTGATGCAGTCGAGCCTACAGTAAAGCAAGCACCAAGTCTGCGGTGTGATGCTGAATAAATTGTATTTTAAGAGTATGAGAGTGTTATTTCTGGCAGTGAAGTAGCTTTTAAAAATATATTTCACTAAATTTAAGAAATTATGTATAAATACAGAGGTTGTAAGCTGTTCAAAGTTGAGTTGAGACTTGTAAATTGATAAGAAAAATGGACTGGTTGTAACTTTTTAAAAGAAAAATGGACTTTTTGTAACTGGTTAGTTGGAAAATAAAGATGGGGCTGTAACCTGTAAATGAAAAAGTGGGCATTTCCTGGCAGCATTAACATGAAACCAATCTTGACATTGTGTGGAATCATGTGACGATTATTGTTTCTGATTGGATGGAGAGAAATAATGTTCCTTGTTTCTGATTGGATGGCTGGCTTCAGTAAAAGTTCACAGCTCACATGACTCATAGACAGCTATGTAAACAGTTACGCTCAGGTGGAGGCTCGTTTGTTTGTCTGTGGATATTGAAGGAGACACGTCGCCTACCAAGGAGTTCAGCATGGCGAATACAGCAATGTACGAGGGCACTGTTCTGCAATTTTCGGGTAGTACAATACCACTGACTTCTTGGGTCGAGAGGTCTACAGTTGAAGAGATAAAATCGACTTCTTGGAGCCAAATAGCTACCATTTGATAGTTGTCATCAACTTCTTGGGTCGAGACGTCTACAATTGAAGTGATAAGATCTACTTCTTGGAGCGAGGCAGCCTCGTCATCATTTGTTACTACGATCCTTATACCTGTAATGGTGGTACCATCTCTCTGTCCAGAAACAGCTTCTTCAGAGCTGGAATATTGACTTCTATAGCTCCTGAGATGGAAGTATCTTCGCTGGAGTCAACTACTGAGTCGACTAAGACATCTATCCCTTCACATCGAAGCCATCATTGTCGATTCTGTAAAAAATACTTTTACCCAACTCTCCAATGCCCTTCAACACGAGAATGGTTGTTTGTACAATCCAAGTCGTGTATACAATAAGTGTGATAGGTGTGGTAACCTGCCTGTTCGCATTGGTGTACTTGTTAGACACAAGAAGACTTGCAAAGATGTGGAACGACCTCTGGAAGTGAGGTGTTGTGACGACTGAGTCGTACATGTATATGCGCCGCACTTGGGCCAACAGATGTGGCACTCCAGTCCTCCTGGATTAATGCACCCACTCGATGATAACCAAACAAAAAGGCAAGGTTAAAGAATAGTACATGTCTCCCGGTCTGTAGTCAAGTACTCCGGAATTTACCAGCAGTACTTTTGTAGGTTACGTTACACTGTAAACCAAATTTGGAATTTCCACAGACACTGGCGAATTTAAAAAAAGGTTCGTCCCAAAATAATTTACATCACTATAATCCACGACTTGTGGTTTGTTAGATTTCAATTTACATCGACACGAAACACACTGTTCGTCTTAGTACGGTGGATCCGGTTCACAGAAATTATAAGCAGAAACGCAGCACATATACATCAGAAAATTTTGCATACTGTGAATAAACACGCGGCGAAGAAGAATTCTCCGCACATAATGGCCTACATGTACGGGCGGAAACGAATTTCGTAGAGTTGAAAAGATGTCCGAAAAGAAAGATTAAAGAAGAAAGGCAGCGGTGCTACCCGTACATGTTAACCCTTCAAGGCATGACATTTTTCACCTATGCAGAAAAATTGTATCTTACAGAAATTAACTTCTATAAAACCAAAAAAAAATTACAAAAAAATTATCTACCAATAGAAAATTTTTATTTATATAAAACCATCATGTATCACCAGTCATACATCATGCAAACACAGCACAAATATCAATATTAGGATAATATTACTACTTGAGAAATGTGTGTGTTATTGACATTTTTACAGAACCACTTTTGAACAACTTATCTGAATTTTTACATGTTGGTATACACATACACTTCAGAAACTTAGCAATACATACTTAAACAAAACAATATACACAAAACATACAGGCAAACACTGACAAACATACATACGCTCTACAATGATGGTTATAGTTGTATTTTTTTGACAGCAAACATTCTCAAATTTTTGGAAAAAAGTTTACAGAAAAAAGTTCACTATTCAGAATGGTATTTATGGAAGCAATTTTGCTGACTTTGCATTTGCTGCAAAACACAATAGTCAGAGAACAGCAAGTTGGGAATTTGCACCGCTGTCTTGAATTTCCCCACTCTGGCAAATGACCGTACTGATCACATCTCACATCTTTTGGTGGGGCAGGTGTTGCAGATGTCTTTTTTTTCTTTGCTGGCATTTCATCAGATACTGCACTAGGTCTTCCTCTTTTGGGCTGAAGAGATCTCTTGCCTATTTGGCAAAGTGTCAAGGCAGTTTGAAGTCGAAATTTCACAAGGTTCATGGGGTCCTTTCCTTGTGAACTTAATTCTCGGCAGTGCAGTGTCCAAGCATTTACTATTGTCAGGTCAAGTAAATGGTAGAACAAGCGGAAGTACCATTTTCTTGAATGCATTACAATTTTGTAACGTCCTAGGTTGGCATCAAGCAAATCTACACCTCCCATGTGCTTGTTATACTGGGAAATGATTGCAGGACTTTCCACTGACACCTTGCATTTCTTTTGACGGTCATATCTCTGAACTGAGGGAATTGGTTGGGAACCTACAAATGTCGATAACAGTCGAACTGGCTTGTTGTCTTTCCAAAAGACACTGGACACTTGAACACCATCAACATTTGCTACGTATTCTTCTGTGGCACCTCTCGAATTCTTCTTTGCTTCTTCATCGGCTGGTAGTTTACAATTAGGTATCCTATTTGGTCGTACAGTACCAATGCAAAATATACCTTCTTTTGCTAAATGGACAATCAAGGGAACAGCAGTGTAATAGTTATAAAAAAAACCTTATAGTTTTTACCTCTTGGAATTTCCCGGCACAAGCGTAAAACAATGTTACTACTTGCACCAAGATCAGGCTCATCTGGTGGTCTGTCTCTTCCTGAATTTTCTGTGCCTGTATATATTTCAAATTTGTAGGCAAATCCTGACACACCACACAAGAAGAAAGACTTGTATCCCCACTTGTGGGGTTTTGCAGGCATGTATTGTTTCAAGTGATGGTGTGCTTTTGTAGCACACATCTGTTTATCAACAGACAAAGTTTCTTCGAATGGGATGCTAATAAATCTTTCCCCAAGATGGTCAATAATCGGTCGCAATTTGTGTAATTTATCAAACCCAGGAGCATTAGGATCGGTTACTTGACTTTCATTATCATTGAAATGCAGGTTGGCGCGTATTTTCTCGAACTCATTTACTGTCATTACCTCCTTCACAACTTGCAGGCCAATTTTATCATCCCAGTACAACCTGACATTTGGGAGTCTTACAACAGAGCTAAAAATAACGATTCCAAGCCACCTACACAAATCTTCTTTTGTGATACACATGGGTCGGTTTACATTTTTTGTTGCACTGTACAAATTTGATTCTGAAATAATTTTTTCAATCAAAGTATCTGTAAAAAATATTTAAAAAACCGGCATGGTGTGTCCAGCTCAAAAATATCTGAGGGCAAAGAAGTATCGCCTGTAAACTGTGTGTCTTTTTCAGGAAGTGAAAGAAATGACTGTCTCCATAGAATGTTCCCTTTAGTTTTTGCACTTGACACTGGAACTGATTTTGAGCTGGTTTTCAATTTTGTAGATTGCCCGGATATTTTTCTTTTCGCAGCTGTTTTGACCATTTTGTAAGGGAACAACAGTTTGCGCAGTTGCATTTTCTGCACCTGGCAGAATGGAATTTGTAATGCCCTCACTGTTAGGTTGCTGTGCTACCCTGCATTCTGACGAAAGATTGTCAATAACTGGCAAATTTAGTTCAAGAACATCTGAACTTTTGGTGAAAAGATTATGAAGTACTGTGTCACTCACCATCACAGCTCCCGATGCAGATGGTAATGAATCGCTTGTAGATGGAGAAGTTGTTTCAGCATTTTTCTTACCTCCAGAGGTACCAGGTGTAGCTACATTGTCGTATTTGTGCACATCACTATCAAAATTTGTTTCAAGTTCGTCATTATCACTCTCCATATCGTCCTCACTATCACTAGGAAAATTCGCAATAAGTTCGAACATGTCTTCAGATGTAACTTTCTTTCGCACTCCATTCTCACAGTAAAAAATCGACATTTCACTCCAAAATGCACATTTACTATTATTTATAAACAACAACATAAGCTAAACGTCAATAAACATAAATTCCAGAGCAAACACGTAACTAAAATGATATTTCACCAAAGGAAAACAACAATTAGCACCACAGAGGAATAGCATTTATATAGTATGTCTGTGCGTAGTGTATCACATGTGATACGGTCACATTTGTAGCAGTTTTCTTAGTTATATAATGAATAAAACCATTGAAAACATTTTAAAAAATTAAATAAAGGTTGTTATTTAACATCTATATTTATGTTTTTCAATGTAAATATTTTTTAACTGTGAAAACAATTCCGATATTTACGCTATTGTTATTACCTACAACATGGCTGCCGTGTCCTCTTTGGCAGTCTCTTCTACTTTACAGCTGTCATCTAGCGACAAGTAATGGAACTCCTAACGGCAAGCAACTGTATCTCAGCTGATACACGATGCATTCGTTCTTGTTGTAGCAAACCGGTTTATACAAAACAAGTTTATTTACGCGTATCACTGGTGATACACGATGCATCGATGATAACCAAACAAAAAGGCAAGGTTAAAGAATAGTACATGTCTCCGGGTCTGTAGTCAAGTACTCCGGAATTTACCAGCAGTACTTTTGTAGGTTATGTTACACTGTAAACCAAATTTGGAATTTCCACAGACACTGGCGAATTAAAAAAAAAGGTTCGTCCTAAAATAATTTACATCACTGTAATTCACGACTTGTGGTTTGTTAGATTTCAATTTACATCGACACGAAACACACTGTTCGTCTTAGTACGGTGGATCCGGTTCACAGAAATTATAAGCAGAAACGCAGCACATATACATCAGAAAATTTTGCATACTGTGAATAAACACGCGGCGAAGAAGAATTCTCCGCACATAATGGCCTACATGTACGGGCGGAAACGAATTTCGTAGATTTGAAAAGATGTCCGAAAAGAAAGATTAAAGAAGAAAGGCAGCGGTGCTACCCGTACATGTTAAGTTTGCCCCTTCCGTACTTCACTCCATGTAGAAAATGTGGGGCGCAGCCCCGCGTGCGTCTTATCTGGTTTTCGTCTCAAATTCGATTAACTATAGCAGAAGCAGAACATTCCAGAACGAAGGGCGAAGGGGCGCCACACGCCGTGCTCTCATTGGCTAGTTCTCAGTGGTGTGACCCTCGTCATTTGTTCCGTTATCTAGAATCCTCTAGGGCAAAACTAAAATTACGCAATAAAAACAAGCAGCGCCAAACCTCCCGCGGAAAAACCAGAACACGAAAAGAAGAACAAAACTGCTACCTCCTACCAAGGCCACCTGGCCATAGCAACAAACAATGCACCCTATCTAAAATCTAGAACATACAGTAAACAAAGAACTGCGCCTTTACTCTTCCTTTTCTGGAACCGAGACCATTGAAATAAAAGTTAAAATTTTTAGTATTATATTATCAATTTAAAGTTACATAAAACACTAATTCACCAGTAATGAAAACCCCTTGTCTTGCAATGCTATATTACCCCCCCCCCCTCAACCTTTCAGTACAAATTTCCAAAATTTTGGCTGAAAGGTTTCTAAACTCAGCCTGTAACTGTCCATCAAACATAACCCACAAGTAAACTGCAACCTGTTGTTCACCATTCTCCATTATCCTCATCTTAACTAGCATTTACATAGAACTTTCACATCCTATTATCAACTTCAACAAAATACATCAATAAACTAAGTAGTTACAAACAACTTTTCAGTTACACTGTGAATACCATCCCTATATATATTTGGTCAACTAGATGGGTATGGTTCACTCATAAAAATTATATACTACATAACATCATTGACAATTTTTAGTTTTGTTCTTTCATCGTATGGTCAAAATATTTCTGTAGATCTCCAAAAGATAAATCTTTGTTTTCTATTATACTATAGGATACATTAAACCAATTTTACACTCTAAAACCCTCTAAAATGGCATTATGTCATCTTAAACTGATCCTAATACAATACATTAACTCCATAACATATAACCGTAACTTGAGGTTTACTATTAAAATAGTTCCCATGCTTTGTTCTCCTTTACTAACCCTCAGGAATTCACATAATATATCGAAAACAAAACAATACCATTATCAGTACACTGAGCATTCCCCACGCCACTCTTAGCACCTAAAGAAAACACTTAAAACTTAAATTTTACTCTTGTACTAATTGCTATGTCCCAACAGCTGATAATTTTCTGAAAATCGGGTCAGACTGTTGCCTAGCCACACAACACATGAAAACATTAATTACAATATCTACACAAATTTGGTCACTTATAAAATTACTTTACAAATTCTGATGACAACATTCACCCTTACAAACTACCCTTCCAAGGTTTTAGTAGCATTACAAGCCAGTTGGCTCCTTTTACTCTATACACGTAACTGAAACATATTCAACATCACAATTTTTACTACAAAAGATTAATTTTATACTTCATTTTCTATAAAAATGTTCTGGGTTTCCTTTATAATATTTTATATTGGGTCCACATTCCCACTATCGAAAACCAAGACTTAAGTGATAACCATTTAGCAGATAATATGTGTGACTGTATTGGTACGTGACTGGGCTGGTAGGTTCCTGCAGAACACCCATAACCATAATTCCAAACAATTACTATAAGTGTTCCTGTCAGCAACACTGATTACTAACGCTACATCATAAATATAGAATGCACCAAAACTGCAATATTACAAAACTTCACAGAAACATCATTTCAACCACTTCAAACCATTTAACTCACTTACTGTACTTTAAATAAACTTCATTTAACATCTCTCAATCACAAGTTAAACAACAAATCATAGCATAGGTTGGGCCTCATCCTACATACATATTACTTTATATTAAAAAGCCACCCTCAGGTGCGGAAGAACTGGTTCTATGTGTTTCCATTGGCCAACAGCGGGACACTTGCTCTTCCTACCTCATAGAGCAAATATTACTTACTTGCCAACACACAGTTACAACAAACACATTCAACCCAAACCAGCTAATTTCAAAAGCAATTCACTCTTAGTTACTTAATTATCTTAATTAAACAATAAAAAATTCCTACCAATTCTCACAGTGATTACTCATAGCCTTAGTGCTCAAAACTCAAGGTGTATTTGTATCCTCTGTAAATGTAAGAAAACAAGAATACTCTGATGTTGTACAGCCTGGCAACCATCCCCCATGGGTGCAAACAAACAATGTCATTAGCAAAACAAACTTATCAAAACATCAGTAAAATCAAGAAAGAAGAAATACTTGAAATATTAAAGTTACCATGTGTATGTTGTAAAGAAAACAAAATGTAGCATGAAAGGCAGTACAAATATCATGCAATTTCGGCATGTTTGAGCTAATGATTCCCACAGACAGTCAGTCAGCTTCATCTTTGAAACATTGACACAATACCATTTACATGAAAACTTAAACAAGTACAATAAATTCATTAGCATAATGTATCATCAAATAATTCAGCTAGATAATTGTAAAAAGTCACATTTACGAAGTCTTACTTTGCCATGGCCAATTTAAAAAAAAATAGTTTTACATACAAACTTTTGTAACATTATCTTTTTGTTATACTTCCCAATATATGGTAGTATTTCTTATTTGTTATCTTCAGTTTTCATAAAAATTATACACCTTAATATCTTCACAAATTATCAACATTTCTACTCTTTACATCAACTCTCACCTTATTTCTTGAAGAACAACATAACGCACTGTTACCAATTACTCTAATAGGTAAATTTCAAGTTCAACCGTCCATCACATTCTCTTGAACATCACATTATTATACTTGATAAAATGTAAACTTAACATTATAAATTGTCTTCTGTCCCACCGAATAGAAAAACAAATTGTACCCTGAACACATGTCACTCAGTCTATAAAATAAAAATTCTAAAATTTACCTGTTTACTCTAATGTGCACATTATGGTCCATATCGGCACAATCATAACCACCTTCTTAGCACAACTCACATTCCACCTCTTCCTGCACACCTTCCCTAACCTTAATACATTTATAATAAACTCAGCCAAGCTCTTAGTTCCTCTTTTCCTGTTTTGCGCTGTTTCCCCTAAAAATAAACCCATGCCTGGGTCTCGAGACAAGACTGTTTTTACAATTCTGTTCAAATTTTCCCACATCTGTACCTCAGTACATTTCTGACCCTACCCCCCTAATTCCTTAATTCATAGTAACATAAAACATTCTCATTACACAAACACTCATAAAACATGTATCATTTTCTTCTCTCCCTTGCTTACATAATTCCTGGGTCTGTGTTCCCTTCGGTGGATTTTTCCCCTTGATGATGTCCTGTGTTCACATAAATTTGTTATGTCATCAATGTTTACCATTCTGGTATCGGTTTTTTATACTAACTAACCCCGTTAGTTTGGTTTTCTACCCAAGCCCCCTGTTTCATCATTTACCCTGTTTGTTACCTCTTGCATAATTTCCCCTAATTTTTCACTGATTTCATTTTTCAAATCTTTCAGTACATTTACTTCTAATTGGATATTTCCCTGAAAATATGTTAAATGTTGTTTTAATTCTGTTTGCAAACTATCAAATTTTTTACTCTGTTCATTTACTTCTACTTGGATACTACCCTGAGAATCTGTTAACTGTTGTTTTAACTCCGTTTGCCTTGTATGCAATATATCAAATTATTTATTCTGTTCTGTTTGGAATATATCACATTTATTTGCAGCCTCTGCTAACATATCCATCATCATTGATTTCAATTTTTAATTCTCTGTGTTATCTTTGGGAAAACCCCTTACTTCTGGTTCGTCTGACATATCGACTATGCTAGTAGATAGAAAATGGGGCTACTGGCACAGGAGGATGGAGGATCGGACACACGGAGGCCAACTTGGATGATGTCACCCATCTGCAATCTTGGATGACATCACCCGTCAGCAATATTGGATAACATCACCCATCTGCCATATTAGATTATGTCATCCATCCTCCATCTTGTATGTCGTCACTCATGCTCTGTCAATCCATAATCTCCGTTCCCCAGATCAAACCCCCTCCTGCTTTGGTTCACCATACCAATCCCCCCATGAATAATCGGCCATTGCCTGTGTCCTTCATTCTGGTAGCTCAAAAATGTTTCTACTCATGCTCTGTTATTCTATCTTGTCAGCTCCCCAGACCAATCCCCCAGAATGAATCGGCCATGGCCTATATCTTTCTCATGCTCTGTCATTCTGCCAGCTCTGCAGTCTTATCACTCATGAAGAATCAGTCAAGCTTTGTTTATCAACTAGCATGTATGTGTTGTGATGTGCACTGACTTTATAATGAAATTCTGAATAAATGAATGTATATGTAGTATTCAGCAATTAATAAATTACACTATCAATTATAATCCCCCTCCCAAGTGACATGTTCTGGTCGCCTGGCCCCCCGAATTCTTCCAGCCTTTTCTGCGGCAGCCTATGACATGGAGTGAATCAGCCATGGCATGTTTCTTATGCCTAAAGTTCAGATTTTTTTAAAATTGTGTTGAGGATTTACTTTAATTCTTTGGTATACATTATATGTATGCATTTTGTTTTATGTTCATAGACTTGCAGCACCAATTGAATGTGTGTGGTCATAAGTACTAAGCCATTCGACACATCCGCCAGCTTCCTTCAAGGAATCAGACAAACATTATTTACTATCAAATTATTTGTAGTAACAATCAAAAGTGAATAGCCATAAATACTACCATTTGTCATACATGAACGAGTATTTTAAATGTGTGTGTGAAGAAGTGAGCATCGAATGATTTGCAATACCAATCAAAAGAGTATAGTTTTTATTACTAGATATTACAAACCATTCGACACATGTACCTTCTTCCCAGGTAATAAGGCTAAACACACGAGATACGAAACATGAGCAATATATTATCAAATTATTTGCAGTACCAATTAAATGTGTGTGGTTTTCATCACAAACCATTCCATACACATTATATGAGCCTGCTTCATTCTCCAAGGAATAAGACAAATGTAAAGAGACATGAGAAACCAAACAACATTGTAAGATATGCACTTACAGTTTGCACACGATGATGATGATGTTTTAATAATGTCTCACACACGACAATGGATCTCCTCCAGAAAAATATTAAAGTCAATTTCACATAGTCTACGAAATGTACGATGTGCCGCAGCAGTCTCATCTCGATGAAGGCAAATTTGGCCGTGGATGTCCCTCAATGTTAGCTCCTCCTCGTCGCCATCGTCCACCTCGTCCAGACGATAAGTTGACGATGCCAGTGATATTGGTGAATACTAACTCCAGTCCACCGGAGTAAGTACACGCTCGATGGCTCGAGGCCAGACCTGGATCGGGGATGCTGTCGACAGTGTGGGAGATGGGGCTGTAGGTGACATCCACAAGATTTAGTCTTCCTCAAGAATAGGTGACGTGTGATTCCTATGCCCATATCTCAGTGCTGGTGGTGGAGATCGCCTCCTAGGTTCTATCTGGTGCCGAAGAGGAGACCTGTCTCGAGGCACGACCTGGCTGTCGTCTTCTAGCATAGAGGCACAGAATGTGAACGTTCCACTCGTCATCTCGGGATAATCTGAAGACTGGCCTGCTTGTGGTGCACAGGTCAGATCACGTGTTTGGTTTGAGTCAGCCAAGACAACCGACCTACCTGGCGCATTTGGGGTGTGCAGGTCGCAACAAGTGTTTAGCCCCTGGCGACCATCTCATACACCCTGCCGAGTAATTGCTGATGACCATCATATGCTGATCATGATGAGGCTGAGTGGTGTTGGGCTCGGGGAAACCTTGGTCCGGTGAAGTCAATGAAATAATACGAATTCAGTAAAAAAGAGACATTTACTTAATCTTCACTTTACATCAGAGTCTGTAATGCTGGACTTTGATATCCAACTATCACACGTGGCATCAAATACAAGCCACCGCATCAGCACTTTATTTCCTTTGCACTGCAAAACTTACTCGATCAAATATTTGCGAGGAAACTTTGTAACTTGAATTTTTTCACCGTAGAATCCTCCTCAGATAGGCCTGCTATTCGTGTCTTCTAGGTAGTAGGTCCTTAGTTCGTAGTGAGACATCTTGATAATATTGTATACTTCCGTGCTCCGGTTTGGTATGTAGTCTTCAGTAAATATTCCCATCACTCGATATATACTTACAAAGTCTTGATGAAATGTGTATAAATGTGACTAAACTATACAAATATTGAAGAAATATGAACCTAAGTAAAAAATCTTGATGGAAGCACCCAAAAGAGTAAAGCAGCGAACACAATGAACAATCGACAAGCGACTAACAAAGACTGACTTAGCCTGGTCGTACAGCACATTGTTTGGCCATGTGGTAGTGGTGGTGGTGGGGAGTACAAATCCAGTGGTGAAACACTCAACGTCTCTCGATTTTCTGGAAATAACAGATGCATCACAGGCTCGTACAGGCCTACATTACATCACAAACAATGACTGTGTCAAGCAGAGTCACACCAGGGCACTGCTTCCTCACATTAGTATTCGTATCGGATCGCGAGAGCCGGTCTGGTCAGGTCCACCCCCCTCCTGCTCCCCCCCTCTCCACCGCTGCCACCCCCTGCTCCACCCCCTTCCTTCCTCTCTCACCACCTACTCCATGCCTCCTATTTACAGCAGTCCAGACTCCAGAGGCTTGCTATGACTCGCCACCTTACAGCGTTAGAGTATTATAGCTGAAAAAGTTTACATCACTCAAGCCTTGTACTACAACGGCCTTCTCGTATCTTTCACAAGAGTGTATACTTTTTCGTATTTTAACATATAAGTAGTAGTAACTGATGATTTCAGACACATCAAATTATTTGTTTTTATTTTAATTTTCCAACATCAGTTATACTCGAAGAGACATTTTAGAAATTGTAGTAAAGTTGATCCCTATGAATTATTGGCACAGCAGGCTCCGCAACTCAGTGCCGCAAACAGCACCACAAGCACCACAATTTACACCACAAGAACCGCAATTAGCATCACATGCACAGCAATTAGCACCACATGTACCACAATTAGCACCACAAGCACTAAAATCAGCACCACAAGAAACACAATCAACCTAGTGTTTATATAAAAATAACTTTTGTACCAGATAACTGTTCACATTTAATTTATTTCCATATAAAATTTTAGCATACGTATGTCTTATTGGCTATATATATATATATTAAATAGTATTTACTATTTCTATCCTACGAAACCTCAAATTGGGCAATTGAATAATTTTTATATGATTCAAATAAATGTGTACATGAATTCGAAATCTGAGCTAATACAAAAAAATGCGAGTACCACGAAGACCTTAATGTGTTATACATAGAGCTATGTCACCACAGTCATATTATTAATTCATAAATATTTCAATTTTAATAATATTAAAATCTTTTTAGTAATACTTTGCAGATAGTGTGCTATGTAAAATATCGAATGAATGCACAATGACTGTTGCATCTGATGCTCTTTAAGAAAAAAAAGTTACGACAGGCATATGAAATAATGTCTCACAAACACAATGTTAAGTTTTAAAAAAATATATTGAAAACTATTCAAATACATACAATAAATATTTACAATTCTGGAGGTGTCTGTGGCAGATCATCTTCTACACGGAAAAGTTACTGATTTTATAAGAATATCCAATATTCTCGTGCACAGACGAGCGAAATTACACTTGATGTAACAGTATAAACTTCCAGAAATTTCAGCTTCGTTTTCACTTGCAGACTTGTCATTACATGTTTCCTATTCCATCTTGACTGATATAATACGGCAAGTTTGTTTTCGACCTGCGCAGACCCCAAGGTCAGGCAGCAGTCACGTGGTTTGGAGTGGGGTGGAGTGGAGGGGATCAGTGTACTGTGGTGCGCTTGCCTGGACACGTCGCTTGGGTCGCTCGCGAGAGAGGGCTTCGTAGGTCGGTTTACACGATACGATAACGATGTTGTCTTATGGCGTCCACTTCGCGCATTTCAGCCGGTACACCATTACGAGGACAAGCTCGGGAAATAGTTTACAATGTTGTTACACATTTAAAAGAACAGAAACGTTTATATAAATTAAATTACAACGTCATAGAGTCGGCAAGTGTAGCAACAGGTGTTTGTCAGTCAACCATCAAAAGCATCATTACCGAAGGTATGGTTAAAAGTAAAAATAGTTGATCATTTTATACTCCCACGGGTAAGAACAATGAACGAAAGAAAAGAATTGAAGTTGATGACTTTTCGGAATGTACCGTACGTAGAAAAATTCATGAAATTTATACTGTTTAAAAAACAGTGCCGACATTAAAGAACTTGACAAAGTCCTT
>PNEQ01010848.1:0-28107 GCA_003012365.1 Medauroidea extradentata
AAGTTTAACAGCCCCAAGTATGCCTTCAACTGTGATACTGAAGTGGGTGCCGGGGCCTCCTTTATTGCCTCTAGCAAGTCTCTTGCTGGTCTGATGCCGTTGCCACTGATGATGTACCCCAGGAACTTCACTTCTTTCTCTAGGAAATGGCACTTCTCTTTTTTTGCTCTAACGCCATACTTTTTCAACCTTTGCAACATCCTTTCCAATGTTTGCGCACAGTCCTCCCTCCACTGAACTTCCTGTCACCAGAATGTCATCCAAGTATGCGACAACTCTTGGGATCCCTTGCAAAATCTGCTCAATAACTGCTTGGAAAATTCCCGGTGCACTTGATAACCCAAATGCTGAAACTATGACACTAGGTTTGGTGCACTGTACAGATGTAAACAGAGAGCTGAGAAACATAACAAAAATATCAACATCAGAAAATTTTAACATCTTTCAGAAGCACTTAATAATAACCCTATTAAAACCGTCAAAAGTAACAGAAACATATTTCTTAGCAATAGCCTGTCCTCTTTAATGTAAATGGATGTAGAATAATTTTTGGCTTTTCACAAATTCTTTGCTTCAATAAATTGCTATACATAAAAAAACTGAAACTTTATAAACACAGTGAACCAGCTAACACTGCATGTAAAGAACACATGGCATGGTATACTACAAATTAATAACAAACAGTTTATGCACCAGCTCTGAATACCACACATATATTTATTTATTTTTCATCCTAAACATCATGTACTCTACAGTAATACAGAAAAAAATACATTCTTACTTAAGATGTTATTACAGTTAGTTTGAACACTGATATGCTATTGACCTTGTGTTATTTATTTCTTTATGTGAGAAAATGCCTACACACCAGAGACTCTGAGTTGGCACGTGGGCAGTAGTTGTAATATCTATGTCCATGAAACTGGTTTGAAAAAAAATTTTCAATATTTGTGGGAAGACTGAATAAAAATTTGTTTATATGGACTTTAAAAATGCTGTGAATGAATGATAAAACTCATGAATGCACAGAAGAGCACGATAAATATAATCTACGTCAACACCCACTGAAGGCTATGTATTTGATGTTTTCCTGGTTCCTGAATGATATTTGTTAGCCTACTGGCCTATGCGACCTTGATAAATCAGATGCCACAGTTCCAGGTAGTTTTTTATAATAGCTGGGAGCGGTAATGACTGGCCGTGAAAGCGAAACATGGGTTTGCCACGCAGAACCTGTTAGCCATTACATAACTTCAGACACTCTGTGCAGGCAACAGTGGACCATGTGCACGGATGAGAACAACTGTTCTGTGTGAACAATTACCATTATGAATACTTGGTACAGAACTGTCAATATGTACACACAATTGATCATTCTGTACATATGGGATAGCCAACATTAAAATTATAACAATTTTTATGAGTAATTTTATTAGTATTCTGAGAAATATGCTATAGAAATTATATTATACAACTAGGAACATGACAAACCTACAATGTTTTAAACCTAACACTCAGTGTTGCATATTAAGAAAGTATTCAAAAAGGCACCACTTTTAACATAACACAATAAGTACTAAGAGAAGGTTCCGTCACTTTCACAGTCTTTGATTACCCAAATATGTCTTGAAACTCAAGCTAACATGGCTAAGATTAATGAATCCATCAAAATAACCAGTATTAAAGTTTTGAAATCTTCAATCGCCAACAACTAAACAAAAGTTAAAGTACTTTTTAGGTTTAGGCTACAATAAAATATTATAATATCATATCAGACTTTTGAAACCAAATTTGCTATATGAAATAAGAAAATATCACAGTTGATGCAAAATGCTAATGTATTTTTTATGATCGAGAATGTACATTTATAGTACAACACATGTCATTTTGCTGTTTTTTAATAATACAACTTAGGCTAATTGCTTATTTTGGGTATACCAGTATTTGTTCAATTTTGCTCTAGTTGAATTGTGAAAAATCTAAACTGTAATGAATTATTAACACATACTTGACAAAACATTGGATTATAAACCAAAACTAACGAGGACATTAATTTCTTGACATTTAAAATTTTACATCAAGTTTTCCAATAACTTTTTGGTTTTACGATATCACTGATATTTTACTCTACATTATTATGATAATTTACAATAAGATGAGGAAAAATCGAACAGAAAGATATAGAAAGCCTAACAACTATAACTTGGGGCAGTTAAACATTTTCATAAACTTCACACTCTGCACAACTTCATAAAATTTTCTGTATTACACATCTATTTCCCTGGCAGAAAGAAAATATATTTAGCTGTATTTGTAAAGAAAGTTACTCCAACACAGTTGCGAAACCTGTGGCCAGCAGAAAAGAAAGTTGTCCTTCCATAGCTGCCACAAAAATCTTCAACGTACAGTTATATAAAACCTTCAACATGATCACTATAAACCTATTAAAACTGGTTACATTAAGGGCGTCCAAGTGAGAAAAAAATCATGATTTTATGTTTGTATAAAATAGTATTAGTTTTATTGATGTAACTTGGAGTACATTTACCATTTACAAAAAAAAATCTCATCCAGTTTTCCCACAATGGTACTTCAAAAGTCAAAATTTGCATGTTTTGGGTTTTATAAGCTGCTGAAACCAACCAATGTAATGAAATGAAAAAAAAAATGCACATTGAAACTACATGTCACGGGCCACTGCTCGACAGGTTTTAAAATCCACTGTAAAAATGTTTTGTATTTATAATAAAAATCTAGAAAAGAGGAAAAAATTAAAAATTTTATAATTTTTTAAAATACAAACATATTTTGTAAAGGATTTTAAAACATGTCAAGCAGTAGTTCATGACATATACGTAGTATCAATGTAAATTTTTTTTATTTCATTAGTTTTTGTGGCTTATAAAAACGAAAAAATTGCAAATTTTTACTTTGTAGTGCTATTATGGGAGAACTGACTCTGCTAACTTTTTTTTTTGCAAGAGGAAAATGTACTCCCATGTGACATATACAAAACTAACACTATTTCATACTAATATAAAATTAAGATATTCCTCGCTTGAACACCCTTAAGGGTCCCAATAGCCTGGAAAGATTTGCATATTGGTGGAGCTATATGGGTGACCATGACGTGCATATCAAATGAAGCATCAATACAATACTCTAGGCACTGAACTAGCATGCAAGCTTTCCAACAAATAATTTTAACTATTGGACTTTTAGAAGGGAACATATACTGTGAAGAGTTTGTTGAGGTCTATGGCAAATGTCGGGAGTATTACTTCATCAGAGTTTCACATTTGGTTAGTACAGTACATTGCTGACAAAAGCTGCCTGAAAAGACAGTGTTTAGATTTAAGGGCTTTGAAACAATGCTTCTAACATGTATGACATGTCTTAATACCTTGTGAAACAGTTTCATAGCAAAATTGATTTTAAAAACACCAATGCACTTAACGTGTATTACTAGCTCATAAAAATAATGTGTGCAAAAAAGTAGACTGTACGTGTATGCAAGGTCTCCTTCAATACAAAATTGCAATTAATTTATAATAACATATTCTGTATGGAAACCAGACACGATGTTTAGTATCCCTTATTTAAATTATTTCTATAATAAATGGAAAAAATACAATATTAATTAATTAGCATTTGAAAATTTGGAAGAAATAGTTTATCCAGTGTTGTATCAAGATTTCTCATGCACATTGCAGATGGTACATAGAAACCGTTACATTTATTCTTTGCATTTATTCCATCAAGATCATATTTCATAACAATTTGTACATAAGTTTATTGCACGGCAAACTGCAAAAATTGGCAACCCTAGGCAACACTTCTGCAACAGTGACATTTACAACTGTTCAACTTAAATACCTCAGTTCAGCCCCCTTTTGTAATCAAGAGAAGATTTTTAAAATAACGTACACTGAATATTTGGGTAAAAGTTGTATACTTCAGAAGCACTTGGAAGTTTAAAAAATGCAACTATGTACTTATATAATTTATAACCCATTCACAGAAGGCAAAAGCTATTAAGAGGTCTCTCAACCTGTGCTTGAAATAAATTGCAGCAAATTGCAAATTATTATTTATCCGATGAAACTAAATCAAACTGTATTAAACATTATATCTACGAAAAGAGCACACACTCCAAACTATCTGGCGAATTACAAAATTAAACACATTTAATAGAAAGATTTTCGGACTTTTTTAAATGCTGTGGTTAAGAACGGTTAGCTTCTTTAGAATGGCCACGTCTGAGAAAATACCAACCTGATTCTAAAGACACAAATACAGAAACATTAGTTGGACTTTGAACCAATCTTCATACAAATAAAATATTGTCCCTCCTGTAAGTTCAATTGGAAAAAATAATAGTAAAGCACTGCACACAAGATAAGTGGCTTGTATGTAGAGGTGCTATAGCATTACATATGCCAGCTTGCAGCATCCTTAGTGCTCCATCGATTTTGTGCCTCACACATGCATACACAGTATATAAGGAGCCATCTTACAGGAGGCAGGGGAGTGGACAACCCCACACCAGGTTCACTTCCTGGCAGAACAAACTTTCATTTTTACTTTGGGACTTTTGTTTACACACTTTTTCACGTATCTATTCCGTTCTGTTATAAAATTCTCACTTTATTATAGAATTTCGTATCCGTTTTCAGAGTTGACGAACTAGCCCTGTTTTCAGGAAGGGAGAAAAACATGCACAAGTTCTAGCTATTTATAAGTGGATATTGCTTCCTCCTTAACTGCAAACCTTTCCACATTTTTTCATCACATGGCAAATCAATTCTTTTCTATAAAATATTGTTTTAACTGTAATATTAATGTAGTATTTCTTGTGGGAAAAATTAATTTTAAATAAATTCTTTAATTTTTGTACACATTTAGTGGCTACACAATCAGAAAGTTAGCAAAATTGTATCATATATTATTGATTATAAATGTCACTAGACCATTAGGAGCTTATGTACACATGTTTCAGATTGTCAAAAAATTGGGTTAATTTTATAATTTGGTACTCATGCCCAGCAAGTTTGCCAACAACAGAAATACACTACAAAGGCTACATTTCAAATCTTTCAGTGTACAACAATTATCTGCCAACAACTGGGCCTATATTGTCAGAATAGTTATCCATTAAACGAAATTAACTAAAGGTGCCAAATATTTCCTCAATGAATGATGAAAATTAAGTGTTAGAGGAATCAAATACTGCACAGAGGCAGGCAAACTTACGGCTTCATATAGTGAGCGGAACTCTGTAGCAACAGTCCACTGCTGAAACCGGCGAATATGTTCTGCCGCCAAATCTTTCTCTTTTCTGTACATGTTTTTCCATGACTCAGCTGGTGTCTGGGCTTTAAGCCCAGCTGGTCTATACGGTAAGAATTGGAGCATTGTTTACATGAACACCACACAAAATAAAGGAAGCATCTTGAACACGAAGTCATAAAACATTCTGACACTTACTATCGTAATTTAAAATTTTATTAACGGAGATTCTGCTATATTAAATATAACTGTATAATTTATTGCCACTTCAAAGTCTCATAGATAATCACACTATGCCCGTATGTAACACGTACACATTGATATTTTTTGCTTAAAATTGCATCACTGTGGTGCGTTACATTTTTACACACTGCCAGCAAAGTCTTGTCTCAACGACACATCGACACACACAGTAACGAAACACAGAGCTCACAAGACCGGTTCTGGTAAATATGATATCCTTCATGGGGATTTAACACCTGAGACTCCTGTGCCACTTTTCACAGTCCGCGAACTCACAACAAAAAAGTTCATATTTGTACGAAAATTCATATGTATCAGAACACACTGTATGGCCACCTACGACAACCCAACTATTCACACGTTTAGATGCAACACTCCTTTCGGGCTTATAGATAAAAATAAAAATTTATGTGAATCAGTACACTTCAGACAATTTGAATAATTTTCAAGAAAAGATAGTATACAGCAGTGGGATTAACACCCAAAGATGGCCACAAGTGGTTGCATAATGTGCTGAAACATAATTACACTACTCTCGCCTCGCTTGCCGCCACACGACTGAAGAGCTCAATCAGGCACAGCAACTGTTTATGCTGGCAGTGGACCCGGCAGAGATCAGGAGGACCTGCCACGCAGGTAGGGTGGTTGAAGGAGGGGGGAACAAATGGCCATGACAGGAACTTAACTACAGGCTTGAAGAAAAAAACCTGTTCCACACACACAGGTGTGCTCAAGTAAATAAGCCCCACATGGTACAACTGTATCGCTCATCCTTATCAACATGACAAGTGTTGCTGCACAATACAGACTACACTGTAAAGTCAATGTTTATTATACATCATTACTGTTCAATTCCAAAAATACCTGAGATAAAAACACTGTTTGACAATACTTCTTTAAAACTGCACCAAGATCTTTAAAACTAACTTTGAAAAAGAATCTAGGAAGTTTTAAGGGATACAGTATATATTTCTAAAACTAGACACATATTCTGTTCAAAATAATTCCTGTACAGTAAAGATACACAGGATGTATCTTTATTGGTGTCAAATATTTTGGGAAGTGTTCCTTACACAAAAACATGAAAAAAAGTTGATATGAACATAGATTTATTAAACCAATTTACATGAAATTAAAAGTATTCAGCTTTGAACCACATCCCCTCATAGATATCTTCCCCCAAGAGTACCTGCATGTCAGAAGGGTGTTTTATATTTATATATTTTCAATGTACATTTCAGCAATAACATTCCATTATTATTATTATTATTATTATTATTATTATTATTATTATTATTATTATTATTACTAAGCATGCAATCAATATTAAAATTCACTTTATTCCAGAAAAATGCTTTCCAGGGGATTTGATTTTTGTACAACTATGTAATTTCTAGCAAAAATGTGATTTTGGTAAACTACAAATGTTTCTTAAGTTTTTTTTACAAAGAAACTCCTTGCAGCTTTATCAACAAATAAATTTAGAAGCAAAATGTTTGTGCATTTACAAAAAATTGAAAAACTACAAAAAAACATGTCAGGATTTATAAATTTACAAAGAAAATCCCTGTAAATTTACAACTTATTTTTAGAATGTACGTAATATGTTAAATGTTTTTAATTACTGAATAAAAATAAAGTAAAAGTTTTGAAATCTTCCATATTCATGTTAAAATACAAAAGATATAATTGTACGGAGTGCAAAATTTTTTACATGTTCAAAATTGGCAGTTACACTGCTGTTATTAGCAACGGGTGATTAGCTTGATGTAAACGTTTAAGATATTGGTGTCAGCTATATCCCGAATTGTTCCAGAGATTTTGCAGTGCCTTGAGATAGGTTGTTCAGGACAAAGTGAGCACTAAAAATTGAACCGTTGAAAAAATAACACTAGCCGTTACTGCATATAACTACACATTAACAATAGTTGCTTTACAGCTTGTATGGTTGGCAGCAAAATTATGCAATACAGTTCTGTGTAATTTTTTTTATAATACAACAATACTGACTGCACAGTTTATCTTACACTCACAAACATCAAGTGACGTATACAGAGATTAGACATTTCCTGTCCGGTTTTACCCAAGTATGTGGAGGTGAGGACATATTTGTTTTCCTTATGTAGCCCTCAGTTGTTAAAGAAAACTAAAATAAGTGAAAAAATAAATATTTCTTTCGTTTATGTACACTACCTTAACAGGAACAAATAAGTAAGTTTATGTATTAAGAGTTGAATCCAGTACCATACTTAAATGAAATGAAAACATAAATTGTACATTAAATACACATAAAATATTTATTATTTCACTTCAAATAACCTTACATCTTATAGCTACTAAGAAAAAAAAACAATTGCCAAAAAAAATAAGATGTAAAAATATAAGTAAAGAATTACTAAGTATTACGAGCAAGTACATATCAGTTGAAAACATTTTTTATGAATAACACTAGCTCAGTTATCCCAAAGGGGCTGGGATGTTCTGCACAAACTGCGAGTGATATTCGGGATTTGTGGATTACTTAATGAACGAGGAAGGTAGAGTACTATGGCACAGACCAACATTTGTAGAGTATACAAACAGTTACGCATTGTCGTAATGAGATGACATTTTTGTGGGTGGGGACCCTAAACTGAATTTTCTGTTTATATATGTAATACACAGTTACTGCTGTTTTGTTGTTTAGTTATATTGTGTGGTACAGAGTATATTTCTGACTCAAACTACTAATCGTACCTCTCCAGGCGACGATAATGTGACCACACCTCTTGATTCATCTTACTCCAATATGAATTATGGCTTGTACCCAAGCCACCTGGAAGAATACGCATCACCTACACTGCAGATTCAATTTTATTTCTTACTCGACATAACTTTTTGAATGTTATTTATGGAAATAGGATCAAAGACTTTTATTTTGGCCAGAACAAATTTTGTTGAGCAATTAAATTTTGTGACCAACTCCCGCACTGAATCACTTATTACTTTATTATTGCAGTTCTCGTCACTAAAGTTATTAACTTTTTTTAATGAGCATGGTGTTTTAACAATGACATTCCATTCTTGTCCCAAATATGTTTTCTTTTTGTGCATTGGAACAATGGGTACATGTAGAATAGTTACGTAAAAACCCTACTTACGAACACACTGCAACGCACTTGAAAATCACGGTAGGCGGTGCCCTAAAGTGCGCATTTTAGAGGCTCAAAAACGACGGAACAGTAGCGCGCATCAAATGCCGCATCAGATGCCGGGTCGCCTTAACGATCCAAGCGCTGAACTAGCGTGGAAGGATCCCGCCGAACGGTTTTTACTATGGGACATTAAGCGGTGACCATTTAATTTTATTGGTGGAAAGTCTGCTCAAAGTCCAGTGCAGGTCACAATCTGAGTGTCAAATACACCTGGTTTGTACATTTTGAAGTACGGAAGTCTGAAAAGGCCGTTTTTAGCCATGTTGGACGCCTTAGAAACTGACGTTCTAACAATGAGGTTCCGACCTTGTCTGAAGTTGGTTTTCTTTTCGTACGTTGGTACAATACTTTATATGCTCCTTGGTACAATAGGCACACATGGAATGTTTTCGTAGAAAAAACTGTTTACGAACACACTGCAACGCATTTGAAGCGTGGGGTAAGCGGCCGCCTGAAGATGTGGTGTGAGAATCCCAAAATGTTATGAAAAAAGATTAATTAAAAAAAACCAGTTCCAGACAAGGACAATTCTTCTTAGATCGAACAGTCCACACATACGTCACAAGGTCAACATATGTGACGTAAATAATTAACAGTGTGCGGTGAGACCCCAACATTTTAGGTGCCACATTCTGCCCACGATAGTAAACTCTGTGATGTCCTTCAGTAATAACAAAATAATTTTTATTCGGACATCAGAAGTAAACTTCTGAGTACGGTACAATCTACACACTTTGACTGTTGTTAAGTGTGGTTTGTTCATACTAAAAAGTGGCAGGAAACTATTATTAATTATCTGGACGGATAAAAGTGACTAAGGTTTCAAAAGTGCTCAATTTATCTCTAACCACATACGTATACAACTGCTTTGGGCGTCGAGGCGACGAGGGATATGATACTCGTGCCTGAATCACTCGTACGAAGACTCCGGCAAATCGTGTCTGGCAAGAATCTACACACTTATATGTAAACTCATGAGCACACAAAAAACCCTCACAATCAAAGCTCTCCAACTGATCTTAATGTGCGACAGCTAAATGTTTAAATTAATGTTTAGGCCACGATCCATCATTTCTACTGCTTTCATAATTGTTTTTTATTGCTAAACGAGAACAGATATCATAAAACACTTGTACAGTTTTTGTTAAAAATAGCTTTTACTATGTAGTCTAATATTTTCTAGACAAATATTACACAGGTTTAGCTAATTAGTTCATCAAAGAGAATTTCCTTAATTGCGTAATTAGCTGACACCATTGTAAAATTTTAAAATTTTACTTCAAAAAACGAGTTAACATAATACACACTTTTAACAGAACTACGCAACAATTTTTCGATATATGCTCTCGTTTAGAATTTAAAAAATAAGTAGGCCTATCGTAAAAGCAGTATAGAAATAACGGATCATGGCTTTAATTGTTACATTAAGAATATAAAATCTCTGGTGTTGTATAACCCTCCATCAGGCATCAATAAGAAGGTCAACATGTTCACGACGTTAGGCGGCAAACAACAAAGCAGAGCCGGCACCTCAGCCTACTACAAGAGTTCAGACCCGAGTAACTGACCTTGCTACTTGACAGCTTGAGCTGTGACAGGGAAGTGGACTTCTCAATGAAAACTGCGTACAACGATCCATCACGGAATATTCCGTTACGCTGTGGCTGTTACACGCACAATTTTTTATTTATTTTTTTAAAATTAACATTTATAACAAATCTTTGCATTTAAAGCATTGCTATTAATGTAACATACGCGTAGAATAAGAATACTAATTCTGCAAGTTAACCGAGAAAGTGTAATACGGCAGTTACGTATATAGACACCTAATTTAACAACTTGTAAATCACTGGCCACAGGGGTTTTATATCCACACAGAAAACAAATCTGCATAATAGAACGTTTCATCTTCTTGTAAATTGTGCCACGCTGTTCCTTTATCAACACAACGATACACGCCATTGGGTATACGACCATGTACAGGATGGTCCGACTGTCTTGTCAGTGTTATCCCCTCACTTTGCTGTACGTACAACAATCGACAGAGGACAGAATATCACGCAGGTCATGGCGCCGCATTCTTCTGAGCCACCCACGACAATGTTGGTGGGTCTTATGGACGCATAACCATCCATTCTGGTGAAAGTCCGATAACTGGCATATTGTTTGCTGTGTTGAATTTTGTTGCGTTATAACCGGACATGTTAGACTACGACACATGCAGCCCCACTTTCTAGGGAAGTGAGGGGGGTGACAAGTCATTTAGACCACCCTGTACATTTTAAACTTCCAAAAAACAGTTGGCGTAGCTTCGTACATTCCGTCTTGCGTAACTTAAGTACACGTTTGTTCCGGGGACATTTGATGTTTGTTTTTTGAGTCAGTCAACTTTATATTGGTGATAAAATGTACCCGAGATGAAGAGTTCACTGTATGCATATTGAATTGTGTCTTTTGCACTGTGGCTGTCTATACAGCGTGAAACAAGTTTCCTCAGAAGAGTCACAGTTAGGGACAGAAATTTTTGGTGAAAAGATTTTTGCCCCACCTTGCTTCAGTGCGTTACGTGCAAACCTGCATCTCTAACTTAATGGCTATTGACAAGAGTATTTTGGGTAGAGTTGTTATTCATTTGACTGCGCCAATCAGTTTACGGATAACTGCGTCACATCTCGTCTGTGATTAGCGGGTTTAACCTGCACACGCTGGATGTTACGGCATCCAATCACTGACCACAAAGCAGAGATGCAGGTGCGCACGTAAGGCACTGAAACAAAGAGGGACAAGAATCTTTTCGCGAAACTTCCTATTTCTAGTCACAGTTCACTGGATTTATACGGAACTAAGTATAGACATATGATAATCTAAGTGGGAAGTTTCCGCTCCGCTGGAACCAGGAACTTAGACAGGCAGAAGGTACCCGAACTATGGGTTTCACGGCCGCCTACTCGTGTGTTAGTGTGAGTGAGACACGGCGTCAAGGGCGATGTTAACCGGCTCATCTGGTGCGGTATCGCCTCTATCACAAGACACTGGAACGGCGTGCAGTGGTATCGTAGATCACTCGCCTGAATGACACTTTCAGGGCGACTCCATATTTTTATTGGATGAAAGTTTTAAGGAAAGTCCGTTGCGAGTAGTTTCACATTATTCCCGTGCATATATTTTCAGTTAACAGATTGGAAACGCTGTTTTAAGCAATATTGAGGGGTTAAGAAGTAATTTTTCTAAATTACGTGACGCTTTCAGACAAACTTCCCGACATCGTTTGAAGTGACACTGAAACAACGGGCACATGTGGAATAGTTCCGTCACGAAAACATATTTTAAGCGCGTGGTAGGCTGCGTCCTTAAACACAATTTTTTTTTACGAACAGACCAGTATATCCTTTGTACGTATAGTACGTAAATATACAAATGCACGCGTTTAAGCATTGTTTTCTTTGCCCTATATTTGAATATTCTTTTAGTATTTTAATTGATATTTTCTTTTAACTGTTCAAAGCAGAACTTCACAACGTCAAAGCATTTGGCTACTGAACAGCCTCTCTTCAAATAAAACCCGTCATGTTTGAAAGCGGGTTTAGTATTAGTCACGTCATTGTCCACATTACGTTTTTTCCTCATTCTGCGGCCTCCATCTATTAAACTCGTCAGGTCAGATAATAATATTTCAAAATCTTGACTCTTATTAAAATTTTCTTTTTTCTGGCAGGAGTCTTTCAACACGGATCTTCCAACTAACGTACGGCCTTCTGCATATTCTGCTATAGTAACCATATCTGCGTAACACCTCGAAGTGTATGTGCACATATACTGGTTACCAGACATATCCATTCTGGCACCAGTTTTGTAACACTTTGTACCAGATTTATATCAGGACGTCCCGTGATTCCCTCCCATCCAGTTCGAAGTTTCTGTTTTAGTTACCAAGTAATGTTATCATAAACTTTGTATTTATATTTGTAGTTAACTAGCAGTCTGCTCACGCCATTGCCCACGTCTGCTAATATTAACTTTAATTGAAGGACCTCTTTGAACACCAGATTAGTAGCTCGGCCATCAAGTGTTAGGATAACGAAGCTGCAGGTTGAGAGCTTACTCTACAGCTGGCTCAGGAGCTATAGCTGCTCATGCCAGAAACTGTCCTATGTCTATCCCTACCACTTTTTAACGACTGTTTCTGGCTGTATTCATAGTCATAGAAAAACAGACCTTGAAAACATAAGTGAAGAGATTTTGGTCTATAGCGCTGGTGAGGGGAGACATGATGAGAGTATGGAGCAACGCCGAAAAATCCCGCCGAGCAACGGCTTCGTCCGACACGATTTCCACATGAAAAAATTCTGGAGCCGACCCTGCAGGCAATAAAACCTGGATCGCCTTGGTGGGAGGAGAGAGCTCTGAGCATTCGGCTACCGCACCCTCTAGTACACATGGTACGAAGACCGTTTTACCCCGTGTAAAACCATTGGCGACTGTGCCATCAATACGTAACGTCGAAAGTTCAAATAAAAAGTATTCATTCTTTGTAGGCTAATAAAGTGTGTACAATACGTAACGATATAATTGCAGGCCTAACTCCTGTATACATTATTTGATGGCTGTTCTTGCTTTTCGGAGCGTCTGCTTTGAAAGGTTTACAAACTAAGGTACAACCTCCCCTCCCCCCCCCCACCTTCGAGTAATAAATTTATTTTATCCAGTAGAAAAACTGATATTTTTTATTGTATTTACGTAAGCATCATCTAGGCATAATACACCTAGATATCTGAACTGGATAGATTAATATCTTAGGCTAACCGTAATAAAATGCTACGTCTTTTCATCCCTTTAAGGGCCGAATTTCTAAAAATCTTAAAATCACATTTAAGACGTTTGTGTACGTACCCAACAGAAGTAAAAATCGCAACTATAGACAGTTAGCTTAGAACTAAGTAGAAGCTTAATTTAAAATCACTTTTCACCCCTTTATAGCCCTGAGAGGTCACATTTAGAGAAATTATGAAATTTATTTACGTGGTTGTATGTAATCGTCATCACGAAGGGAAACAAGTAACAACATTTCGACAGGTTCAAAAGTTATCGTGAATTGATCTAAAACGTAATCCATATCTTGTCACCCCTAGGGGTCGAATTTAGAAAAACCATCGAACCTTCGTTGTTGGCGCAGTACCCAGTTTTGGTCTGGAATAAAAACTGTATTTTGTGCTGTGACAAACAAAAATAAGACAACTTTCAAATGCCGAAGAAGTACTATTGCCGAGTAATAAGCTTTAATATACAAACTAAAATAATGTTTTGGACATACGCCATCGCAGCAAATGGTGGGTCACAGAAAACCAGAGAATACACACAAACAAACAGATCAAAAATAACAAGTTTTAATATGACACAATGTGTGTGCCTTAAAACTCCATTTACAGAACGGTGGATTAAGCACTTATGCCCATGCTGCCAGGCTGTCACCTCACACTCATGAAGATTGACAAGGGCATAACTATGAACATGCCCCAACTGAATGATTTTTTGGACAAAAATATACACTAACACTCCCCCCTCCTTTTTTTGCAAGTGTTAACTGTATGTTATTAAGGCGTACCAGTTGAATATATCCTGAAAATTGCAGCTTGTTATTCCAAAGTTTGGGGAGTTAGACTACAAAACGAAATAACTGCACTAGACTAACATTACAATAACCGTACTGCTTTCGATTCTATGTACTTTATACAACGGACAATTATGTAATTTCCTTCGTTTCAGCCTTTCAACTTTCACTCCGATTAATATACGAATAAGTGTGTGTTTTGGCATACAATATACTGTGTATGAATACTAAAATGGTACGTAAAGAAGTCAGAATCCACCGTGTGGCATAACCTCAACATCATGTCGATGCAACACAAGCCTCGAAGAGGTTTTATTAATCTGTAGTGAACACACCCACGACGGAGGAACCTGCCCAGCAAGTTGTGTAACTGCTTACGCACGCCAACTCGTTTGGGGTGATGTCACAAAAACAGGTTACTAGTTTTAAATTATTTCCATTACGCACAAAAAAAAATACATTGGCGAAGTATTTTCTTCTTCGCTGTACACTCTCCTCTTATTACTAACAGCCCCCACAACAAGGTCTCTCTGGCCCCTCCTATGCTTTTGTTTATTTTACATATTTACATAACTTGTGAAATTGTAAATAAGTAACAAGCTATCCTTATTTGTGTGCTTTTAAATATCGCAATGCTTTAAGTCTCGGCACCAGTCACATTATTGGATTATTTTATTTTTCGCATTTTTAAAAATCCGAGAAGAAAAACGTGACACTTTATATTAAGTTACAGCGTGAATTCTGTTTACCTTGCGCTACAATACAATTACTGCAGTTGAACTTTTAACGTGTATTTCGGCCGCCATAAGTCCAACGTTTTTTTAAAACAATGTTCTTTAATTTGTTGGACAGGCTGAGGTATAAATGCACATTAAAAGTTCAAATGCGATGCTTGTACTGTAGCGCAAGGTAAACAGAATTCCAGGAGATAATAGCGAATTCCACTTTTTTTTTTTCCTTCGGAATTTCCATAAAATGGAAAAATAAAATAATCCCATAATATGACAGCTTCCGAGTCTAATGGCACTGCATATCCCAGAGCTCCGGTGTCAGCAAGGATAGGGACTAGCATGTTAAATAAGGCGTGACTCGGTACATGTCGAACCTTACATAATGCCACTGCTGACTTTCCTGTTCGTCTCTGTCAGGTCCACATTGCCACAGGATCTTTCAAGCTGTTTTCTTTTAAGATTCAATGCAAATAATTAAATAAGCATTTTCATTGCTAAATGACACTCGAATACATTCTTTCATAATTTATTTTCCTACATTTGTATATTATGTCCCACTTGTTAATGCAGAAAATTGTTATCGTCTAAAAACGATAAAAAAAAAACATCGCCGAATATAATTTAACACGTAAATCCCTATCCTTCCTCACGTCACGGCTGTCATGTAGGCAGCGCCCTTAAAGCCGTGCTCTCTAGTTAATAGGTTTTTTTAACGATATTAAATGTTTACGCCTACACGAAAGCAGATATCAAAAATATGTCTGGTAATTTTGTTTAAAATCGTATTCTTCATTTTGTCTGATTTTTTTTTTTCAAGCCAGAAAATACTATGGTTTTAGCTAATTATGTAGCTAACTAAATGCTGGTTAACTAACTTTTGAGCCAAAACAGTACAGTTTCTTGCTTTGGAAAAACTAATTACCACGGCAAAAACTCGTTTAAACAAAACTGCCCGGCAGATTTGTGATATCTGCTCTCGTTTCAGCTTAAACAATAATTATCGCAAAAACAGTTCAAACTAACGAGCATGGCCTTAAAGGCATCATATATCACATTTACCAACTTTTAAGCATTATTTTTTATTTACAAGAGCGTTATTGAAACTTTTCATTTAATAAAAATAAACTAATACTTTATAACAGATCCTCACACTGGCAGAAACCGTAACTGCATGTTTTAATTTCCAACATTTGTTTGAGGAATAACATTTCATATTCTTCCTCCAAGTTTATAGTGTCAAAGAAAAAAATATAATCATTACCTGGCAGTGTGAAAATGTATTTGTCAATATTATTTAGAGCAATGGTCTTCCACTCGCGGCTCGTCGACAGGTTTATTGCGGATCATGGACAATTTTCCAGTAAGAAATGTTCTCATATCAGATTATTACCCAGTTTATTCAAGAAAAAAGTCTGTTGTTTTGTTTTGCATATAATGTTTCTTCCTGGTATTACGGTAAAACGTAACGGTGCTGTGTGTGTGTCCTTCACAGTACCAAATAAGAAATATAGGCAAACAGATAAGTGACAGCTCAGTGACAAAGTTACCGATTTATAATGGCGTGACATTATAAAGTGCACAAATAAAGTTTCCACAAAAATCTGTCACGATTCACATTCGTGGATTTTTTTTTGTTAGGTCTGCGAGACTTCAAGAAGGAAATTATTGGCCACTAATTGAAAGGAAGTTTGAAGACCACTGATTTAAAGTATGAAGATAAAAAAACATATCCTGGATAGCTAGTAGCAATGAAAACTTGGTAAATATATGTTAGTGCGCCATTACTGTTAATGAAACAGAGGAATTTTTCTTTCCTTATTACAGGTGAACTCCATTAACAGCGTAGGTGGTTGGCGTAGAGAATTAAGTGAACAGCGGTCTATTATATTACTATAGTTCCCTAATTAAATGCCTTAGATACTTGGGGACAATGTTTTCATGCTGCAGCATACTATGTATTTGTGCTGTGGCTTGAAGATCTAATTTAAAATTATAAGTGAGACAAAATGGATTGGGGGGGGGGGGGGCACATTTTCCCCCTCGCCCGGTTGGTAGAGAGGGTTAAGTGATTAGTCAAAATTTATTTTCGCCGATTAAGAGTCGACAAGTGATGCGTGTATAAAAACAGGTGGTTAAGTCCTAAGGCTATGATGTTAAAACGACAATTTAAGAAATCATGAACAATTTCAATGATTCGTAAATGTAAAAAAATTCAACACAAGAGGCGATACCCACACCTTAATTCAGTAGCTACCACCGGTCAAACAGTGTGTGTACTATACCAGACTGAATGCAAACTAATGACAGGAAGAGGGCACAACTTCACAGATCTGCCAGAACTGTCCTGGATACTATAAATACGTGGGCCAGCAGAAATGTTAAGGCCATAAGGAAAAATCGCAAATAGAAATACTTTCTGACTGTCGCAACAGAAAAGCTTTCACGATATTTACGCTACCGGTAAACTTGAAGATTACTTATACCAAACCTACTTTCGTCTGGACCAGTTTTTGTTTGTACAGGATGATTCCGCATGTCTTGCGCCGCTACAAAACATGCTAACTCAAAGAATAACGGCATCACATCAGCCACATCATACTTTCCACACAAGGTAGTAAAACATTCATAAAGAAACCCCTTTAAATCCTTCTAAATTAGCTAAACATATGTGTGTACTAAATGAGTTTCGCGTTGACCTGCATGCACTTGATCTGCCTTTCAATCGTCGTAGAAGGGCGCGGTCTGCCGCAATTTTCATCATCATTATTTTATTTTGTATTTGTAACCTGTTATTTTTTTAGACACAAAATGTGACAAAATTTGGCTCTTATGAATTTTTTTTTATCTCTCAGTTTTCGCGTAATGGCTTGTTAAAGTCATATTTTGCATGTTTCCGTTTTAACGACTACACTAAAACCAACAGATATACCAAACTTAAAAAAATCACAGTGGATAAAGACATTGCTGGCTACAATGCCATGCTCATAAAATTAAAGACTAAACATTATTTGTATTTTTAAAAAAATTATTGAACTTTTTAATTTTTTTTTTTTCAGTTTCAGCAGCTAAATGGCTTACGTACCATGAAAAATCGCATACGAATAACGGAAACAATATCACGTTGAAACGTATTCCATATTGTAAACACACAGTAACGAAAAATATATAAAAACTTTGAAAAAATATTGACGTTACGTAGGAATACAGATTGAATTCAGCTTGCGACTATCAAACCACGTCCAGACGTACGTATTTGGAAAATTCTGTAACATATTAACAGGAATCTGGTACTACGGCATATGCGGGGAATTGGTTAATTAAACTTCTTCTTCCACTAATATGTGTCATTTTGGAAAATCGCGTTTAGATGAATCTCCGAACGACAGAGTCAACAGCTCAAATCACGGATACTTTTCAATAAACCACCTGCCACCTAACGAGGGATTCCGGGTTCGATTCCTGACGGGGACAGCCCCCGGATTTTCGCATGAGGGAATCATACCGGACGATGCCGCTGGTCTGTGGGTATTCTCGGGGATCTACCGTTTCCCCCGCCCTTTCATTCCTGCGCCGCTCCATACTTACCTCATGTCATCACTCACCAGCGCTGAAGACATCAATGTTAAGCACTGACCAAAATTTATCACTTTCTCAGTTTTATTTCGTTTTGAATACTTTATTTTTTATTGATTTGTGTAATTTTACATTAATTCCCTACGAGAATATTCATGTATTATTTTCGTTTACGTACAGCCACATTTATGAAATTGTTCTTCTCAAAAGCCTAAATACGTAATAAATTGTTTAATATGGCGGATGAACCATCCGTCACATCCGCCAGCCAGCCAAGTGATTAACAGCCAATCAGATGAGCCGAATAAAAACAAACGTCCGTTCACCAAATACTTGGTAGGCTCTAACGTATTTAACAGACGGACGGTTGGAAACATAGACTAAGCGTTTTAACAGCTGGAGTTATAAGTCCGTGGCATCCATCCATCAGCCGGTACGTCTTCTAGTCAAGCGATTTACAATAACATCCTTCCTGCTTAGGCTCGATATCACTGACAATATCAACATATATGCTTTAAATTTCTACTGAAACTAAGATCTTATTTGCAAAACAGTGTATGCTTATAAAATAACTGAAAAATGATTAAAATGCTGTGTATTGTGGTCGTATTTTATGTTAAGCATTATTTGGTACATGTTTTGTCAACAATATTATTAAATTATTTTTGAGATTTTCCTAAAATGCAAATATGATTGATAAGGGCAGTGTCTGAATTCATGTCTCAAGGGTCTTTAGCTGGCTTCGTGACTTAAAAAGTCTGCATCTAGGGCACGACGTAAGAATGCCGCTGTCCAAATTCACGAGATGCACTTTAGAATTTTCCTTTCAGTCATATAGGTAAGGAATTTTGTTTATATTAATTTTAGAACGAATTTTGTATTTTGTTACGAGATAACTTAAAAGTACATGGTATATAATCCAGCATTAAAAGCATCAATTTACAATTGTAGGTTTCTAGAAGCCAACTTGCAAAAATTTTACAACAGCAATCCCAGACAATAGGCATTGCCAACTTTCCTAGCAAAAATTTTCCTCGAGTAACGTATATCTGAAGAACAATTTCTGACGTCGAAATCTCGTAGGCCTACATTTAATTGTGGCGCAAGAGATCACACTCAACAAATGCATCATTCCGGGTTAATGTTTGCTAATAAAGTTCGCAAATATAATTATCAAGGATTGTCGTTTTGTAGTTTTTCTATATTGACTTTCAAAAAGTGTAGATCTCAATTGTAAACCTCAGCGCTTATTTATCTACCACGCCCTCTTAAAAGAGCCCTATACAGTTGGAGCATGAATATTGTTGCAGCATGTTATGAGTGCTTTTTTCTTTTTAAGTAATATACTACTTTTAACCGTGTGTTCGATGTCTTTATCTACGAAAAGAAAACACATTTTAAACTGTGCTTCTGTATTTTTGTTTTTTAGACACCATGCTTAGGAACATGGTTTTGGACACCTTAAAATGGCTAAAACGGCTGTTTCACACTACTGTTACAGAAAAAATACCAGCCGGGATCGTGAAACAAAGTAGAGGAAAACGCGCTGGACTGTACTACGCACTTCCCGTAAATAAAATATGGTCACCACTTAAAGTCCAATAGGAAAAGCCAACGACTAAAACACTGCACGGAGTTTTAGCGTCCCGCACGTAAAGACGATACGGTTGTTGACGCACTGGTCAGTCTAGACCTTATTGCCTGCCTGTTGCCGTACCTCAGTCGCGGATCTAGCGCCTGCTGAGTAGGACTCTTAAGAATACCAACAGAAATGGTATACGTATCGATGGGAGAGGCTCACCAACCCAACCAACATCTGCTCTAGTTAAAGTCTAGTTACTGACGTGTGGTAGGCCGAATAGTAAATAAAATAACATCTAAAATATCAAAGAAAGCTTTCACTGCAATTTGTGTCGTTAAATTAGTGGTTTCCAAGAACAGAAAATAACAAACTTCTCAATATTTGTGTGCCTTTCGCTACTGTGTGATTTGTTATTGCCTTTTAAACAGCTGTGACTAATACAGCTGGTAGTCTTTAACGTTTAAAAAATTTCGCTCTGACCCATGTTTGTTTAAACACGCACAATGGTTGGATCATAGATGAATACAACGTCGGTCTTGGATAGTACTCGAGACACAGACCAACAAGGGTGTCCTTTCTCGGTTGAAGTGCACCACTTCATGAATGAATTAAGAGAATCGGAATGAAGGGGCGGGGGAAACGGGATATCCTCAAGAAAGCTCGCCGACCAGCGGCATCGTCCGGCACGATTCCGACATGCGAAAATCCAGGGACCGACCCCGCCGGGAATCGAACCCGGAACGCCATGGTGAGAGGCGAGTAATCTGACCACTCTGCCACCGCGGCCCCCACTATTTCACGAAGGTTACAAACTCGCGAAGGGTGCAAGGAGAAGTGGACAAGGACTCGTTGCAACAAATTCAGACACAGCCAAGGTTCTAATGTATCTGTTGTTGCCACTGAACATACGAAGGCAGGATCACCCACGGATGGTTGTAAATCTTCCTTTGAACATGATACACAACGACCAGATGTTGAGGAAAGAAAGCGACAGCGCGCCATATAAGAGTAATTAACATGCAAAATCGTCTGGTTTAATAAGACAACATTCCAAACTTGTACACCGAGGGGGTGGCCACAGACAACGGCGGCTGTTGTCCAGCCTTTCTAATGACGCGATGCTTGTTCGTGACACTAACAACTGTCGACCACCTCCTTGCTGCTCGGAGCAGGTATGCAAGGTCGCACCTTTGACGCACGAACTGCTCGAGCAGGTCTGCGCCACACAAATATTAAGATAATAAACCTAAACTTGTTTTTACGGCTCCGACATGGACACCTCGTCCACTGCACAAAACAAAGGAATAAAAAACTGGTGAAACTTTCATCAGCTCAGTAGCATACATGTCACCAAAGGCTTCAGTGTTGGCGTTCCGCACGGAATATTCGCTAATGCGGGAACGAAATAAAATTACGTTTCTGAATGCGATAGTCTTTAAAACATGCCGACGGCATACAGAAAATTACTTTACCGGTTCTTGTGAAATACATATGTTTCGACGAGGAAAACTGTGCAAGATAAAAGTTTCATGATCTCTGGTTTCTCCATAACTTTCACCAAACACGTGAACATTTTCCGCGATGGTTTATACATGTTCGGTACACAATACCGTCTGGAAACTGCTAGCCAAGTTTCGGTGATTTTTTCAATATTTCTAGGTAATGATCTTCTACTATCGTGGGAGAAGTTAGTGCAGATCTACTGGAGCTTGAAAGGATTATACCAAGGTAAGGACCAACAGAAATTTATTTAAAATTTTTATTTAAATAAAATGTATACCAAAACGTAGTTAAACAGAGCCGCACGCAAGGCATTCGGCAACGAGGCAACACTGACATAGGGTAGAGAGTTACCGATATGAAAACGTATTTACTTGGATTGTAATTTATACTTCCATAAGCGCAGATTACATAGAGTTAAGTGCCTGTGGATATGTATCCATGTGGATACGCATCGCAATACTTAACTGTACATTTATCGGCGCTGCAGGTTTGCAAGGCATGTACAACGTATTCTCCAAAGCTTTGGTCATTACAATAGTGTCCGTGGTCAAGGGCTTGTTCCATTTTTTTTTCAGACTGGTGCCAATAAATGAATTTTTTTTCCCAAAAGCTCTGAAAACATTTTGACAATGTGCAGTTACACGATGCACAATACTATGTATGTGTCTTTAAAAATAATGTACCACTCGTCAGAAGGAAATATTATATATATATATATATATATATATATATATATATATATATATATATATATAGCTTCGTTTTGGCTTATTTTCACGACAAAAAAAAACGGTACTTTGGGCGACTCAATATAAAAAACCGTTCAGTACATTGCTACGAAAAATACAACTACAAATTATGACATACAAGTCAAAACTGTGGAGCAAAATTTTGAAATGAGTATTACGTAGAAACAAAACATATTTTCAAAATCACTGCAAAACTAAGGAACAAGCCCTTAAAGCTGGATTCACAACCACCACGAAGCCTACGTGCGTACGTACGTGTAAAAGTAGAAACACCGAGTGTGCTAAGTGTGGTTGTGGATCCGACTTAATCGTTCAATCCAACTACTCGGTAGTGAAACGGAACACTCGCATCGGTGTCTTGAAAATGAGCTGACAACAAATGTACAGAGAATCCGTATCATTTCCCGATGGAACTATCAGGTAAATATACATATTCGATTTCCTCAACTTAGAAAGGCATTTAGCAACGTGCACGGTCACACATAGATCCAGAGAGTCTGCTTGCATGTTTAAATAATGTCTTCCCGCCCAAGTCATGCGCAAGGGATCATGGGAAAGGAGGCGAAATTCCAAATACAGCGAGAACCAGCATGGACGGTCGAGTAGTATGTTATATAATAATGTTACGTAAATTACTTTCGTATATACAGTCAACAGACTTCCTACAATTCCGAAAAAGTTTCATAAAATGTCTCTACCTCTTTTTTAAATTTTTATTATTATTATTATTATTATTATTATTATTTTAAGTTTTATGATGTTAAAAGATTTTAACCGGTCGCTGTTTGGTTCGGTGAAATTGCATTAATAGTGCCGAACCGAATTTTTCAAGTTGATCAACAAAATTACTAACGGGATTAAAATATGGCAGTAAAAGCTATAGACTAAAATTTCCAGTGCATCAAAGTATGTACACGTAATGTTTAATGTTATTTTTACACCGTAACAATAAGCTGACAAATGTAAGATTTGTAAGTCAGTTTTCAAACTACGTTACTCAACTACAAATAACATAGTATGATATCCTACGTCTTTGCTTAATCAATTTTTTTTCTGTCTTGCCTGCAAAGAAGGCTCGATTACAGTCGCCATATTAAGTATTATTATTTATCGCTTTTTTTGGAATTCTAAGAAGAAAAATGTTAAATATGCGATTATGCCTTAAATTCGATTTACATTTTGCTACAGTACAGACCTGTGGAAAATTGTTTTATATTCATAATTTACCGACAAATTGCGACCTAACTATACATTACTAGCTCTTTCGCCCTGCTTGTATTGCAGCTCAAGGTAAATAGAATTTGCGGTATAGTCGCCGATTTAACATTTTTCTTCTCAGAATTTCAAAAACGAGAAAAATAATCAAATTCAATATGGCGACTGAAACCGTGCCTTAAGGGCGCCGCGGTTCACCTCATTTTCCAACGTATTTATTTATTTATTTTTATATTTGTACTAGATACTTTTTTTTATTTTAGACATAAATTGTGATTAAATCTTCCTCTTATGGAACTTTAGCATCTCTAATAGTTTTTGCGTAGTGAGTCGTAAACGTCAAAATTTGCACTTGACAGTTTTAAGTACGCCACTAAAACCAACTGACATACCATACCAACAAAATTCACAGTGTATAACAATGTTGTAGGCTATGATTTGACATAATATAAAACAAAAAAAATACTTTTGTATTTAATAAAAAAGGCTGAATTTTGATATGAAAATTAAAACATATCAAATTTTTTTTTATAAATACAAAAAAATATATATATTTTTATTTTCATATATGTCAAATAATAGCCTACAACATTTTTATAGAATGTGGATTTTTTCAGTTTGGTATGTCTGTTGGTTTAAGTGGCGTACTTAAAACCGTAAAGTCCAAGTTTTTCCGTTTAAGACTAATTACACAAAAACTATGATAGATACAAAAGTGTCCTAAGAGAAGGATTTAATTACAATTTATGTATAAAATAAGGAAAAAAATATTTGGTACGAATATAAAAATAAAAAAAAGTCGTTGAAAACTGAGGTAAAAAACTACCCAAGTCCACACCTTTACCAAAATACTTCCAAGTCGTAGTATGAACTTCGTTACATTGAATGACGTAACGCCACACTCTCTCTTCTGCTGCTACAGTAGAGGCCAGCTGATAACAGTAGTTCTTATACTATTTGTTTTTTTTCCCTTCTCTTGAACAGTTTTTTAATTTACTGTTTCAACTCTAAAATACTTGACCACCGTACCTGCCAGACCACGGAGCCAAGTGTTCGGACTCAAATCAACTACCAACATTAACTTCGGCCTGAGCAGCGTGCAGAGCATACAGAGAGTGCATGAAGAGTTGCAAGAGCGGATATTCATGACATTCACTGGCGCCACACAAGGAAGCGGACGTCTGTTGTCGCTGATCAATGATAAACCATCACTACACAGCACCAAGACACACATCTCACATGGGTACGAGAACAAACTCGCAGCTCCAGAACTCGGTCGCCGACAAACGCATAGTCACACAACGTACCAACACCACTTACATAGAGGTGTTTCTGAACTAAACTTCTCACCTAATGTTGAGTATCTGTGTTCGACGTTCTTCAATGCTGAATTTGAACAAATTAACGCCCTTCCGAAGACGTAAGAGAACCAATGTGCTCAATACGAGGGCGCGAGTCAAAAACAGTCACTAGAACGCATCATTTATAAACATATTATCGTGTTAACCAGTTGTTTCAAACATTCTATACATATTGTACAAATTGCCCCTGGCACCTCCGCACATGGGAAAACTACTCCAGGGACGACACACTTCAGTTCCATTGTTTACGTGCAGGTCACGCTGCTCTCTCCGACGACAACTGAGGCATGTCGGCGAGGGCGCAAGTTACAAGTCCCGTCACTAGCAGAAGCAACGTCTTAAAACATAGCCTATTATGACCAGGTCGCAAAGCAGTTTTGCGATAGTTACACACGCCAAACTAGGCCTCGCAAAGTAGTTGCAGGCACTTCTAGAAACGAAAAAAAAGCAAACCGAAAACAAAAATAAAAATAAGAAAGTAAAAGAAAGTAATGCGAAGCAAAGAAATAGAAGCGAAGAAAAAATATACCAAAGAAAAAAAGAGAAAAAAGCTATAAAGTACGAAGAAAAACCAACAGAAAAAATAAAATAAAAATATAACGAGAAAAGGTACAAGAAAAAGAGTATGTATAGAGAAAAATTGGAAAAAAAAAATAATGAAAATAGTAAACGGAAAATAATAAATACAAGGAAAATATAGGTAAGAAAGCCAAACTAAAGATAGGTATAAAAAAAACATGAGAGAAAGAAGAGAGGTTTGTATAGTTCTGAACATAACTAGGATTGTATTCGGCCTTTCTGAGCATAAATATGCAAGTAAAACCCATCTTAAATTTTTGTTTTATACGCAACTGGACGACATTACATGTGCAATGTAACTGGTAGAACAAATACAGAAGCCCTCACTCCAGCTCAGCAAACAACATTTCTAACATAGACTTCTAGATACGACAAAATCAGCGTGAAACACACACAGCACAGTCGTAAATACGCGAGTACAAGGCTTAGATAAGCGTGGCACGGGCATTCTCTGTGTCCCTCCCCCAGGCCGAGCAATTATGTAACTGCGATCAATGTTCTCAGCGAGGAGTGAACGACGAGGCGTCACTTCATAGGAAGGTCTCACGTCCTTTCTTCGTCACCGGTTCCTAACCACCCTGTCTCGCATCTTTAATATTTTAAATCCTGAAAAGAAGCAAATGTCGCAAAACCGTTACATAGAAATGTTGGAAATTGTCTGTATTATGTCGCCTAGTTTTTTTTCGAAACATAACTTTCTATAATTTTGTCTGGTTATCAACTTAATTACATTTTCTTAAAGTCGATAATTATACAAAATTACAACTTATGTTTTGAAAAAAAAAATATACTACATAGTATAAAAATTTCTAACGTTTCTATTTAACGATTTTGCGATATCTGCTTTCTTTCAGGACTACAAAAAAATGGAGGCCTACTTAACATAAATAGAGAGCAGTTACCTTAAGAGCCCTGTACAGCTGGCGCATATACATTGCTGCAGCGTGTTGGGAGTAAATTTCTTGGATAAATATTACTAAACGTGTGTTCGATACATTTATTTACGAAAAGGAAACACATTTAAAATTAGGCTTCTCCATTTTTGTTTTCTAGATATCATGCTTAGAATTCGGGGCAACTAAAAATGGTTACAAACGGCTTTTTTAGACTGTTGTCGCGTAAAACTTACCAGCCGGTATAATAAAACCAAAATACGCACTTTCTGTTAGCAAAAAAGTAAGCTCATCGCTTAAATTCCCAAAGAATAAACCCAACGACCAAACCAGTTCACGCCGTTTTCGCGACCCGCGAATAAAGGCGATAATGGCGTTTACAAACGAGCCAGTCTAGACCTTAGACTGTGTTTCATGATCTCAGACGCGGCATTTCGCGCATTTTGCATAGGACTCTTAAGGGCATTCAAATGCGATAAAATAATAATTATATATTAGTCTTGTAGACGATACTTGTGAGTGTGCAATTTCCGCTCACGAAACAATGTTAGCTCTCATAGTTTTCTCATAAAGGTGCGTCAAAGTCATAATTTGCATATTCTGATGCCATGCGAATAGTGAAAACCAGTTGACTTATGTAAGTGAAATAATTCACAGTGTAATAAGATGATTTGGACTACATAATAAAACATTAAGAAACATCTCGCGAACTATTTTTATATTTTTAGAAAATGTTGAAATTTTGCAAATTTTTTACTGTACTATGTCTATCGAGATTTTTTTAAAAAATTCAAAATAAAACTTTGTGGGTTTTTAAAGGTTTAATTGCATAGCTCAGAGGATGTAAGATCACTGTGAACTATTTCATATAAGTAGGTTGATTGGTTTTCTCTGTTTACATAGCAGCGTAACAAGCAAATTTTGACTCTGACGTTATAATTGTTTCGTAAGAGGAAACTACCCACAAGAATGTTCTACAAAACTAAAGACATTTCACAAAAATATGAAATTATGATCATATCTCACTTGAACACCCTTAAGGACGCCGCCTACCTGCGCGTTAGAGGCTCACAAATGACAAGAGACATAAGGGCGACCTTGAAACGCGCATCAAATGGGACATAGCCTCAAAGAGCCAAGCTCTGAAATAGCGTACAAGGTTCCCGCCAAATTCATATTTACTATGGTACACTAAGCGGTGACGATATAATTTTATTGGTGCAAAGTCTGCAACTTAGATCAGTGCAGGTCGCAACCTGAATTTCAAATATATTCGGCTAGTACACTTTGAAGTGCGGCAGTTTGAAATGGCCGTTTTTATCCACGCTGGAGGGCTTACAAACAGCTGCGCTGCAGGGTGGTACTAAGTGATTTTAATGTATAACTATTAAACAGGTTTCCAATGCGACGAAAAGAAGACCCACTTCAAACTATGTTGCCACCGTAAAAAAAAAAAAAAAAAAAAAAAAAAAAAAAAAAAAAAAAAAAAAAAAAAAAAAAAAAAAAAAAAAAAAAAAAAAAAAAAAAAAAAAAAAAAAAAAAAAAAAAAAAAAAAAAAAAAAAAAAAAAAAAAAAAAAAAAAAAAAA
>PNEQ01010849.1:0-28107 GCA_003012365.1 Medauroidea extradentata
AAAGTTTCTCGAATGTAGGAGTTTGCTCTGCAGCAGGTAATTAAATATTTTTTTAAACAATGATGTAAGAGAATTTTAGAAAATCGACGCATACCATCAACAGTAAAACACTACAAAGATACGGTGTAAAAATTTTGACGTCATTTGACTGAATGGTTTATGATTGGCGATGTGTTTAGTTTCGAAGTTTTGGCGGCCGTGCGAGAGGTATGCTCGCTAGTATAGCCACCCTCTCGCGCCAGGCACAGAACTGTAGGAACTAGGAAGCAAGCTTGACCTGCCCTGTCAGCTGTGGCGACTAGAACGTTTGGCAACGCTGCAGCAAGGAGTCAGTGTTGCCTTGATGCGGGGAGAGGGGAAGACCCTGAGCTCTCGCGGTCAACACTCAAGGTCGCAGGGAGCAGAGCGACATAGGTCTCACCCCTCGGAACACTAACTCGACACTGCCTTCTGCCACGAGGAACCCACGTACATATACAAGCATGCGGAGTAGTGGGGGGTACGCCTACGAACCCATCTACCATCATATATTAGTAGAATTAATATTTGTAAGAGTGACGATTTTTAGAGCTTCAATCCTCCCCTTAAGGGAAGACCTTGTGAAGCATACTCTGCCAGAACCACTTACAGAACTCCTGTAGAGGACAAAGGAAAACCTAGACTGGAGACAAGATAATGCTGTTGCAGAAGGATGTGATAGAACCATTGAATAGCCCCTGGTCATCTCCTGTTGTGTTGGTTAAGAAGAAAGATGGCTCAACAAGATTTTGTGTAGATTACCGGTGGCTGAATGATGTGACCAGGAAAGACTCATACCCACTTCCTCGGATAGATGACACTCTGCATAGCCTGGCTGGATCTTAATGGTTATCAACCTTGGACATGAAAAGCGGTTACTGGCAATGTGAAGTGGCCCCCAAGGATACAGAGAAGGCTGACATTTCTGTACAAGGGAAAGGAACGTGGCAATTCAAGGTCATGTCTTTTGGACTGTGTAATGCTCCAATAACATTTGAACGAGTTATGGAAAGAGTACCTTTGGATATTTGTCAGGTTTATTTTGATGACATCGTGGTTACAGGGAAGACATTTGATGAACACCTGACACATCTTGATTCAGTGCTTCAGAGAATAACAGCAGCTAATTTGAAGCAAGTTCCAAAACGTGTAATTTGTTCCAAAGGAAAGTGAAATTTTTGGGACATGTAGTGTCGGCTGAAGGGATAGAAACAGATCCAGAGAGGACGAAAGCAATTAGAGATTGGACAAGCCCAACTAATCGGACTCATGTAAGAAGTTTCCTTGGGCTGTGTGCTTACTATCGGTGTTTTGTGCATAGGTTCACCACAATAGCAAAGCCATTACACGAGTTGACTAAGACTAAAAGAAAATTTTTCTGAACTCCCGATTGTGAATCCTCATTGAGAAAATTAAAAGAAATTTTGGTTTTACCTCCTGTCCTAGGTTATCGTAGTATTGATGGTGAGTTCAATTTAGACACTGATGCGAGCAATGTGGGGATTGGTGCTGTGTTGTCACAGATCCAGGATGGAAAAGAGAGGCCATTAGAGTAGTTCAGCAAAATGTTACATAAGCCTGAAATAAATTACTGTGTAACTCGCAGGGAGCTTCTGGCAATGGCTAAGTCTATTTCACATTTTCACCATTACTTATACGGAAGGCATTTTATTCTACGAACAGATCATGCATCATTATGTTGGTTACTGAACTTCAAAAACCCAGGACAGATAGCTGGGTGGATGCAGCACCTTCAAGAGTATGATTTTTAAATACAGCACAGAACTGGTCGCTCACACAACAACGCTGAAGCACTGTCAAGGAGGCCTTGTGAGCCAATGTGCTTTCATTGTGATTGCCAAGAAGGGAAAACTGGGAAGACACCAACTGCTCGGAGAACAAGAATCCAGAAGTTCACAACTGGCAATGAACCTTCTCCCTGGAGCGATGAAAAGATTGGCGAAGATCAGAGCAAGGATCCCGCTCTTGGGCCAATAATAGAATGGTAGGAAAAAGGCCAACGCCCAGAATGGGCCGAGTTATCTGATCAAAGTACTACAACTAAGGCATACAGGGCACAATGGGACTCTCTATCTCTGAGAAATGGTGTCCTGTACCAGAACTGGGAAAGTGCAGATGGCAAAGAAACACACCTACAGCTGGTACTCCCAGAAATTAGAGTACCAGAGGTGCTGAAGAAACTTCATAGTTCAGCAGCTGGAGGACATTTAGGAATTAATAAGACTCTCAACAAAGTTAGATTGTGATACTATTGGCTACATTGTAGGGATGATGTCAAGAGGTGGTGCCGAAAGTGTGATGTTTGTACAGCAAGAAAGGGATCAAGAACTAGAGGATGTGGTCATCTTCAGAAGTACATTGTTGGGGCCCCGTTCGAGAGGATAGCTCAGTGCTCTCTCCAGGCCCATTTTGCCGGGCGCCCCACCCAGCTAGTTTTCTTTACCACCCGGCTAAGAAACAGACATTCCCATCAACACCATCAAGCTTATTCCACAAAGCACTCAGCTGGTCTCGTGAACCAACCAGCTCTAAATTCTTGCTGGGGATAACACTGTATCTGAAGATATTTTGGACCCTTGCCAGTAACTGAGAGGAAGAATCAGTACCTATTGGTGGCACAAGACTACTTCACCAAGTGGCCTGAAGTCATACCAATACCTAACCAAGAGGCTAGCACAGTGGCCAATACTTTAGTGGAATATTTTTCTCAAGGTTTGGAGTGCCACTCGAACTTCACTCCGAGCAGGGCCGCAACTTTGAAGCCAAGTTATTTCAGGAAGTGACCAAAATTCTGGGAATGAAGACGACACGGACGACTTCTTTGCATCCTCAGTCGGATGGGATGGTCGAGCGGCTAAATAGTACCTTAGAACAGTATCTGTCCATTTTTGTAGCCGACAATCAAAAGGACTGGAATTCAAAGGTGCCCCTGTTTTTCCTTGCATATCGGTCAGCTGTCCATGAAGTCATAAGGGTAAGACCTTCGAAGATGCTGTCAGGGCAAGAACTTCATCTTCCAAGTGATCTACTGTTTGGGAGGCCAGCAGAAGACGAGCAGCCTGCTTCACCGTACTGTATGTTGATGAACTGCATCGCAAATTGAGAACCGTCCATGACTTTGCTCGACAACATTTAAGAGTCAACAGCGACCGGATGAAAACGAGGTATGATCGGAGTGGACCTGAAAAGACATTTCAAGAAGGACAGCTGGTGTGGCTGTATAACCCGGAGTGACAGAAAGGAACTTGTCCAAAACTACAGAAATGCTGGGAAGGCCCTTACCATATTGTCAAGAAGATAAATGATGTAGTCTTCCGGATTGTTCACAAGGGCTCTCAGACAAGAAAACCCAAGGTTGTGCATATTGACAGACTGGCTCTCTATGATGGACCAGAGTCTGTCTTGCCTGCTCGGGACGAACAGACTAGAGGAGGGGGCAGTGTTGCAAGTCGCGACTGTAGTACGAAACAGTGGCGGCGGAACTAGGACATCCCCCTTCCCATCCACTCTATGGTGCTGTGGCTGTCTGGTGGAGAAGCAAAATACGATAAAGTGGCGGCACAGCTAAAAGACCTCCTTCTGCACTGCATGGATTTTATTACCTCGAGTGACTCCACGTAACAACTTGCACGCCGCGATAATTGGAGAGCAGCGTAAGCTGATATAGCAGCTGCAATAACAAAGAGGTTCGACATACATTGTGCCGCCCATGTGCGGTGGCAACCATCTGCACCCAATATCAGGTAACAGAAGGAGGTATTGTGGTCTGGAGTGATCCTTTAAATTCTTTATCTCTCGGGGTGGTGCTTGACCTTGAAACGATGGCTTTCCATGAGGTTGGAGATCAGAGACATGCCGAGAGAATTCGAGATGTTAGAGTGAGTGTATAAAAGGGGGCTGGAGCAGAGGAGAGAGTTTTTGGCTGGCAGGTGCCTGGTGCGAGTAAAGAGATAGTGACGAGTGGCAAGAAGTATTGGGTTGCGACGAGTGTTCGAGGATTTACAGCGAGTTGGACCACAGCAAGTAGTAGGAAAAAGGTGTTTCTAGGCCACAAAAGATTCATAGGTAGGCTATTCTTCCATTTTTTGTCCACCATTGTGAGTGACTAGTAAGACTTTCCATATACAGAGAACTTATGTAGATGTATTATTTAGATTTTATAACCTGTATGAAAATAGTAGTTATTTGTTTTGTTTGACATCTATTGTGGTAAATCATTACAGACATAGGTTTTTTTGTATAGATAGTTGTAAATAAACTAGGATAGCTTTATTAACTTTCTTTCTTTTACCAAAGACCTCCATCCCCAAACGTACCTAGCCCCAACTTGTAACAGTATTACAAGATTAGGTGTCAAGAAACACAAACAGTTGGTGAATGAATCTATGTAAATGTTGCATTAAAAGTATGGAATTGAAGGTACTTATAAAGTATGCTATGCAACATTTTGTAAATATAGACCAATTTGGATAGTTCAACCAAACGTTGATAAAAGAAATACCTGTTTCAAGTATAACCCATGAAAACATGACTCTGATAACAGAAAATTTATTTTAATTGAAAGTAATAGAAACAAAAAAAACCCCCACAATATTATTAAAAACCATACATGCAATTGTGAAGGCAAAGAAAATTGCATGCTATGTAAATGTGATAGTACATGTAAAAATATTAACGTACGCCTATTATGAAATGGATTTGAAAGTATTGAAATTGTGAGCTACAAGAAATAAGTCACCAAGAAAGAAGAAAGGGTAATCAAAGGAATACCAGTTACAGTAAAGGTATCAACCAAAAAAACATCCCATCATTTACCGTTGAAATGGTTCATTCATTTGTCATACGTTCTTAAATTTATGAGACAGGAAGCAGCCAATGCCAAACATCAGTTAAGGACCCTACATTAAATTAAAGGCTGCCTCCCACAAAATGATGTTCTTTTCCATGTAGACTTCCCCAAAAATTACAATTTGAAGTACAGCAGAGAAGCAAAAGCTATGCACTTTGGTGCTTCCAGAATACAAATCACATTACACACTGGAGTATACTATTTACGTAGTGACAATCTAACAACTGCAACAGCATTTTGTTCATTGTCGAAATCGAGACATGACCCAACTGCTGCTTGGGCGCATTTAAAGCCAGTTTTAAAAACTGTAATGACCAGTAAACCCCTTAACAAAGTTTACATTTTTAGTGACTCACCCACTACCCAGTACAGGGACAAGACATTTTTATCTCACAACAAAAGTGTTGCTAACTATTTCAAAGAATGTACGGATGATCTGTTGGAACTTTTCTGAAGCAGGGCATGGGAAAGGTTCTCCAGACGGAATTGGCAGGGTTCTGAAAATGACAGCTGATCGGATAGTTGCCAAAGGGAAATATCTACCTACATTTGAACATTTATTTGTTGCACTCCACACAGAATGTCCTGGTGTCGTTCCAGTTGAGATCACATCAAGAAATATTGATGCCATTCATATAAAATTCTTGTCTGAGAAGTCACTGACCAGTGTTCTCCCAAGGCCCATTTTACTGGGCGCCCCACCCGGCTAGTTTTCTCTGCCACCAGGCTAAGAAACAGATATTCCCATCAACACCATCAAGCTTATTCCACGATGCACCCAGCTGGACTCGTGAACCACCCAGCTCTAAATTTGTGCTGGGGAGAACACTGCTGACCTCTTTTAAAGGCACCATGAAGGTTCATCACATTATCCACAGTTGTAGTGAACTAACAATAGTAATCTTTAGATGACTGGGCTGCCATTATCCCACCAATGAAGGTTGCATTCATGGATATGATCTTGGCTCACAAAAAATTATCAGTTTACTGTGAAATAAAGCACAAGCAGTGCATCAGCTAAACAAGGTAAACCTCAACCATAATGTACAGTAAAATATTTTACTATTTAAAGGCCAAGATTTTCCATGTCTACAGCTTTTGAGAGCAATAATTAATTTTATCCCAAACAGTAGCAGGTATTGCAAATTTGTTCTGGCCATTGGTTTTACTATTTAGTACAATATGTTCAAGGCAAAATACAATTTGATTTTAGTCAATATTGAGCAAACAAATAAAAAAATCAATAACTAGAAAATCCCATGACAGTAAAAATATGACTACATAATAACTAATACCCAATATAGAACAACATAGCTTACAATAATTTACACTATCACATACTATTGTTCATGTTAAAAAAATTAATTCTCTAAATAATGTTTGTAAATAGATGATATGGGCCTTAAACATAAATTAGCAGTTTAAAAATTTGTTTCAGATATTGTTAACAACCTTCAACCAGGTGAATGGGTTGTTGTCTAATGCAAAGGCAAGCATTATCCTGGAGAAGTTCTGGCAATTTCAGATCATCCATGTGAAGTGAATGTCATGGTTCCAGTAATTGATTCAACATTTAAATGGCTCTGAAAGAAAGATGTCCTCAGTTACTATTTCATTGATGACAAAAAGAATATTGGACATCCAGTACCATGTGGCAGTCGTGCATCTCAATTCACATTCAAGGACTTACCTTTTTGAAATACTAATTCAATAGGTTGCCCTTATTTACATGTTATGGACCTACTCTATTATCCTTACTCAACGAATTGTACTAATATATTTTTAGTGATTGTGTTTCCAGTGTTTTTTTATATGCATGATCAATGTACTGGCAGCAAAGTTATTGCCTGGTACAGACTTTTTTAAAATAATTTTTTGACGTCTTAACAGTGAAATTATTTATTGCTTAAAAGCTTAGTTTGTTCCAAAAGGTAAGAAGATTAATCAATCAACGAAAAGTAAATAAATACAGTTTTTATTCTTCTCAGCCTCTATACTGCTTGTTTTACTTGAATGAACCATTTATTGTTATAACTTCTGTGATTGGTTTAAGAGAGCGTGTTATATAATTCAACGCTAAAAGCATTAACACTTTGAACTCTATACACGTACGTAAAATGAGCACCCAAATATCCTGTAGCGAACGATGCCCGTGTCTCATACGGACAACATTTTTCATTGTTGGTATCGAAGTGTCTCACATTGTATATGGGCATCGTCCACTTTTAGAAGCGACTGGAGTTTGTAGTTTGTATTATTACCGCGAGATAGAAGCAGGAGTACTCAGTAGAGAGTTTAACAGGATAGGAAAGGTATAGAGTGCCATGTGGGCGTATTTTATATTAGGAGCCATATTTTGTCCATTATAGGAACAAAGGTTTTATAATAGACTATCAAACATCAGAATCAATAGTTTTTCCCATTTATTTTCCAGCTGTACTGTTAGATGGCAGCAGTTTACAGATAATTATTTACTTATTTCTTTATGTCTACTGCAGCGCCAACAGATAGCAGTATTGTGCTAAATTATTCAGTAATGATACGTTTATACTAATGTAGACACTCTAGAACTGTTTCACGCGTGTTTTCAGTTATAAACCATTAATATCACATGCGTTTTAATAATGAGTTATGGCTTCTAAAAGGGCAAAGACGCTCACTGAAAAAGAAATTAAGGACTTGTTGAAAGAACTAAGTTCTGGATTTGAATTGACTGACAGCGACGAAGATCCGAACTACGAACCCAAAGAAATAGAATCAGGTAAGTGTCGTATCTTATTTTGTTATATGCATACACATTTGTGTGTGTCTATATTTGTGTTCTGAATACCTGTTCAGGTACTTTTTTATAATGTAACTGAATATGTGTTCATGGCTTTCTTTTTTATTTATTAGAAGGTGAGAGCAGCGATGAAGTACAAAACGAAGCAGTCGATACAGATGTTCTTCACGTAGAAAATGAAGGCCAAAGTTCGGGTAAGTTGAGTGAAGTTTGTATAGTGAATTTTACTAAGAACCAACTTATTTTTTCTCGAAACTATATATAAATGCATCTTAGATAAAAACTAAGGGCAGTAAATCGGTTATCATTTGTAACTTACACTGTTACTTTACTACCTATAAATACCAACTTGTAAAAGCCAAATTATGAATATAAGTGTCAAAAATTTACAATGATAGTACACCCAGGAAACAACTGCACAATTTTCATGGCCAGTATGTCAAAAAAATTTCACTTTTTTTAGTTTCCCTGTACGATATCCACAGCTCATGACCCAAAGCTATATAATTATCCACAATGTACAAAAATCTCACACATATATGTGTGTGTGTGTATGTGTGTGTGTATGTGTGTATGTGTGTGTGTATGTGTGTGTATGTGTGTGTATGTGTGTGTGTGTGAGTGAGTGTGTGTGTGTGTGCGTGCGTGCATGCATGTGTGTGAGAAATTTAACAGAAGAATTGCAATTTTTTTTTATTGTTTCAAAAATGTAATTGAAATATTGCACACTTTTAGGGTAGAGTGATAGCCTCTCGCCATACAACAGCTCAGTTTCTAATTTCAGCAAAATTGCATTCTGCCATCTATCCTCACCATTTCATATCACCTCATAATTTGTTCTATTTTACTGGAATGTCAAGCTAGTCAGTTCCTCCGATTGGGCAGCTGGCACTGATAAGTATACTCTCATCCATTACTTGTAAGTGGGAACATTGTAGGTGCAATTTTCATTCACTGTTTCACTTCCAAATGCAAATGAACAGTTGCGAATCGCAAGAAAGATAAATGCGATCAGAGTAAATGACAGAATTCTAAAATAAAATTCATCCTGTATCATAAACCGAGCGTGGTGGAGCAGTGGTAATACAACTGCCTTGCATTAGGGAGGACTTGGGTTCGATTCCTGGCTCCGGCCATCCTAATTTTGGTATTCTATGGTTTTCCTAAATCACTCTCGGCGAATGATGGGATGGTTCCTACAACAGGCCCCGGCCGACTTCTTCCCCCCTTCCCCCATGTTTCTCTACTAAGGCCTTGTGCTGTTCGAGGGCACGTAAAAAGTCCAAATAAATATAAACATAAATAAATAGAAAATCTGCATTTCTCATAAAATTATGAGAAGGTTTCCTGTTATCTAAATACATATTTTCTTCCTTGTCCCTCCAGATGAGGACCAGCCACTGCCGATCACAGCAGAAACACAAGAGATCCTGGTTGGTCTGACCTTGACAACCAGCCTGAACTTCAGGTTTTTGAAGAAACTACAGAGGTGACAGCACCTTTAGATGAAAACAATAGCGAGTAGAATTGTTTCAGTGCTTTCTGTGACTCTGATATGATAAAAACTACAATATCTGAAACCAACAGGTATGCATCTTCGACTATTGACAAGAAGAAACAACAAAATAAATTGAAAAAGAATTCACTTTGGCATAAATGGAGTACAGTGACATTGCAACAAATTTTTTTTTCTATCATTTTGCACATGTGTGTTATGAAACTTCCAAAGATAAGTGATTACTGGTCGACGAACCCATTTCTGCAGACAGGATTTGCAAGCCGTTTGCTATCACTATACAGGTTTTCAGCCATATTGTTTATGCCACATTTGAACAATAATGCCGGGACATGACCCTCTCCATAAACTGATGTCTTTCTTCAACACATTTGTGAATAAATGTAGGAAAAATTTTGATCAGAAAACTTAGTCATTGATGAAGGTATATGTCAATTTCGTGACAGAGAAAAGTTTAGAGTTTAAATGAAAAACAAGACGAATACAGTAGACTCCCGATTATTCGGGGTAATGATGGGGAGGGCATGTACAAATAATCAAAAACACAAATAATCGAAAAAATAGATAATAATACAAATAATACTGTATTTAGCAAGGTAGCGACCGCCCCCAGTGTATGGTTTCATGCACACACAACTCGGCAGGAAATAAATGTTTACAGTAACATTCGGCAGTTGATCTGTATTTGTTTTGTGGTTTCGGAAGAAAACCATTCTTCGGTCATTGGACTTGACCTTGCACGCGGCTTGTTTATGTCATGCATGCTGCGTATCTCGGACTACAGGGATAGGTGGCGGGAGGGAGGGTAATGCGCCAGCAGGTAGTCTCTCTTGCTCTCCTACGAGCAACGGCATCATGTCAGTAAAAGATTACACATTGCTACGTATGTATGGCTAGCAGCCGTCTGCCGAACATTAGCATGATCACTCTTCTGTCTGGCATGCGTAAGTTACGTAGTAAATGTCAGTACATAATGAAAACTGGTATTTTTTGCACATTATCTGTGTACACTATAGTATTTAACACATATGTACATGCAGTAATGATTTGCCTTGATTTTTAAATACGTATGTAGTAAAAAGACATTTAATTAAACATTACACATAATATGTACACTTTAAGGTTAAAAAAACTGTAACTGAACGTTGTCCCCAAAGTAAAATTTACACAAATAATATAATGTAAAGTTATGAAAATGCAACACTACATTTCTTCCCGAGATGTGTGTGAAACATATTCTGTGATTTTTGTTTGCTTGCTAAAAGTAAGGTTTTTTCTTAGCGCTGCACAATTTTTTCTCGCAGCCACTATGTCGGTGTACTCAAACCCGCACTGATCCATGTAGTCCAGCTGTGTGTCAACACACAGCATCGCCTTGCTATGTGTTACACATGCACTACATTCCTCCACACTCTCCTCTGATGAGTCATTGGCAACATCCTGTGTTACAACTGTCACTATTTCATCATCATTTAGTTGTTCGAAACCGGGCTCACACGCATCTACCTATAGCCACTCTGTGAGATTTGCTTCATCAACATTTTCAAAACCACTTAAATTTTCAATTAAGGGTAGTACTTCCTTCTTCACTGAATCCCGTAAACTTTTCTTCATTTAAAAAACCAATAAAATTTCCATCGTCAACATCTGGTAAGATTTTCCTCCACGAACGAACAAGTGTCACACGTTTCACTTCCAACCATGCTGAGGAAACTCCATGTATGGCATCTAGTATTGTTAACTTCTTCCAAAATGTAACAATGTTATCTTCTTCCTCTGCAAGAGTTCGACGTAAACCAGCACAATACCATCTTTTCATAGCCTCGATCACACCGTAATCCATTGGTTGGATCAAAGAAGTAACATTTGGGAACAGAAATTTAACAGTAATCAGGCCATCGTCTGAAATGAGAACAAATTCGCTTGGATGTGATGGAACTTTATCCAGTAATAAAACTGCTCGCTGTGGAAGAAATTTTTCTTTCAGAAAACGCCTGACTTCAGGGACAAACTGATTTTTGAACCAATTTTCAAAAATTTCTCTATTCATCCAAGCACCTTTCTGGTTGTAATAATGAACTGGAAGAATTGTGGCACCAGTACTCTTAAATGACCTTGGACGTTTTGCTTTACCAACCACTAATAGCTTATGTTTATGGGCACCGGACAGATTTGCACAACACATGACAGTTATTCGTTCCTTTGAAGATTTGTGTCCTTGTGCATTTTTTTTTTTTTCATTTTCTGACGCAAATGTTTTTGTTGGCAAGCATTTCAAGTACAGACCGCTTTAGCCAGCATTATACACTTTGTCTGGTGTCAGATTTTCTTCAACAAATGCTTGAAATTCTGCCCGAAGCTGTTTGGCACCTTGTACATCGGCACCAAGTTTTTCTCCTTCTACAGTAACTTCGCGGATTCCGTACCTCTGCTTAAATCGGGTTAGCCATCAGAGGATGCGCTGAATTCTACGTCTATACCTAAAGCTTCATGAAATAACTTTGCTTTTTCCATGTACAAAGGACCTGTTATGGGTGTCCTGTCCGCTTGTTTTTGATTGAACCAATGAAGCATGCCGATATCTAAATCTTTGTATGTCGAAGTTTTCAAACTATTCCATTTTGATGGGCCCGCAACACTGTCGCAGTTTTTAGCAAAATTCACGAGTTTTTCTTTGTTGTGTTTTACATCGCAAACAGTCTGTACACCAATGACGTAATCATTAGCAAGTTTTGTCACCGCCTCGCCTTGATCTGTTGATTAATTGCAGCTTCTGTTCAATAGTTAGGACCACCTTTTTATGTTTACTTGCCATTTCAACCGTAGTGTAAACCTGGCTGAAGTAATCAATAGCAACATGACTATGAACACAACAACACACTGCGGTAATTGTACACACATGCACTGCTAGAATCGCGGAGATAACAACTGTGTCTGTCTTTATCTCGTGCCACTGGTGTCCCGGCCGTCCCAGGTGCATACAAGGGTTGTCGAAGACACTGGCGCAAGAGTTGTCCAGGGCGGCAAGCCTGACGCACAGATATCTAATTCTTTGCTCATTGTTTGCTACTATAATCTAAAACATCTTTTCTGTATTTTATAACATCCAAGCATATGTATTCCTCATTTTTGACAGTACATTTGTTGATTATTTAACAAAAACAAACAGGCTAAAAAGTGTATATTAAAAAAATCTATTTTTAAACACATTTTTTTTGTCCATTTATGGAATCGCACACGGATAATCCGCAAACCAAATAATATGCGCCCGAATAATCGGGAGTATACTGTAAGTATAGGATAAAATTTTACCTGCTCTGCGACTCAAACTGGTTACATGTTGAACTGTGTAATTTATTCAGGCACAAAAGGAAATGTTGACAATACTATTTCAAGTATGGTGCGCAGATTGTGTTTGCAGTATCTAGGAAGGGGCCATACGTTATACAAGGACAGATTCTACACAAGTCCAGCTGCACTCACTATGCTCTGGGAGAACAACACACTTGCTGTGGGTACTGTCACGAAGAATAGGAAAGGTATGCGTGCCAGTTTCAATACATCCTAATTGAAAAAAAGAGAAACTGGTTTCGTAGAAAAGGTTGCATTCTGGCAGTAAAATGGAGAGATACCAGGGATGTACTCTGTCTTACAACCAAACACAAAGCATCATCCAGTGTCATGTCAATGAAAGCCAAAGGTGGCAGTGTACACAAATCAAAGCCAGATGCTATTATTGATTACATCAACAAGACAGGTGTTGATAGATCTGATCAGCTACTGAGCTATTTTCCATTCCTATGAAAAACAATTAAATGGTGGAAGAAAACATTTTTCCATTTGTTAGTCATGGCAGTTGTAAAGTCATACATTGTGTTCAAACAGAAGACAAGAAAAGATATGCATTTAGCTGCATTCATAACAGCACTTGGAACCCAGCTGTCAGAAAAAGGTGGACAAGTCTTCTTCAATGATTCACCTCGACCAAGCACATCAGCTGACAGATTGTTTGCACGACACTTCCCAGAAAAAATTCCACCCACAGCAAACAAAGTCAATGCCACGAGGTACTGCAAGGTTTGCTCGGACAGAAGTAAAAATGAGACGGGGAAGAGACTCAGGAAAGAAAGTAGGTGGTATTGTAAAGATTGTGATGTAGGGTTGTGTGTACCAGCATTCTTTCAGACATTTCATACAAAAGCTAATTATAAATTGTTTTCTTTAGTAGGCTACTATTTGTTTACATAAGAATATAATGGCGTAGAAGTATACCCTAAAACAATATTTTATTCTTGATGACTCTCATATTGTGTTTATAATGGAATTGCTTTACAAATGCCTATGTAAACTACTAATATGTAATCTCCAGTTTGTATTTCTAGTTTCTTTACTCGTATTTATTAGTAGGTAACAAGGTAGATACGGTAAAACTTTTGAATGTATTTGTAAAATTGTATATTGTACTCACACTTGTAATATTTTTGGGCATGCATATTGTTTGATATATTTACACATTTCATTTACATTCACTGATATAAATGTAACATTGGAAAATGTGAAAGTGTTTGCAAAATTAAAATACTATTTGTTTTTATAAAATTAGACATGAATATCACTGCTTTTTTGTCAAGTTAAATTTTTTTGCTTTATATATAAAATCTTATTTTACACTCGACTTTTGTTATTGGTTTTTGTGTAACGAATTATTTGATGTATTGTTTTATGTAAAAATGTTTAGAAAGATAATATGATAAATAATTTCTACAAAAGAAAATGTGAAATTTCCATTGTTTCTCAATAAATTTGTACACGATTTACAAAATGGAATACTATAGGCCTAGTTTTATATTAGATTTTGTGTTTGTTTGTTGCAGTTATACAATTATGTTCATTGATGTGAATGTCACATGTGAATTGTGAAAGTGTTTATAAAATCAAAATATGAAAATTATTATTTTAAAGGTAAAAATATAACTCTTATGGCTTTCTGTTGAACTGGACTGGCCGTCCAGCTCTACGAACATCTGTGAGGACGTGAAATATCCTGCTAAGGATAAAGACCAGCAGTGCTTACCAGAGGAATCGCTGTTTAAAACGCGTACCGTGAGTGAGTGCTCCCGTGAACATGTGGTGTTCCCCCCCCCCTTCCCTTCTCTGCTTGGAGACTTGAACTTCGTGGATCTTCGGCCGGCCTTGGCCATTTCCGTGCCTCCCCTCCCTTCCTCCCCTCTTCATGGCCGTCTGCCGGGTTGAGTGTGCTCGCTCGAGGCAGTCGTCACTCGTGCTCTGACCCAAGTGTTAGTCAGGTCTTCTCGTGGCCGACATGGCACCAAAGCTTCACCTGTTAGTCCTTGGTAAGTTTCTGTTGTATTTGTTTTAGTTTATTCATCGGTTTATTTGTTGTATTCACAATATAGTTCATCTTTCTTGCTCTGTGCCATTTCGGCCGCAAGGCGATCGTTTCCGTTTTGAACCTACCCTTTTTGAACCAGCCGCTGTGTTGGATTTGTTTATGACTGTCAAGTGTAAGTTTACGCACGGAATACTGTAGCGATTTATAGCATAATTATTTGTACCTGCAAATATGCAAGTATTCACAACAAATGTAATTGAATTTGAGGACGTTGTTATATATTAATCAGTAGTGGATTCGTTGCTACGTCCTACGATCAGTCGCGTTACCAGAGTTTGTGCTGCAGGGTGTATGGGGAGATAGGGATAATTGGCCCTGACAGGCGTGTCGCACATGCCGTGTGATACCGGCATACAGTGTTAGTATAATTAAGCTCTGTAAGTCTGAGTGAGACGGGCTCACTGTTAAACAAAACAAAATTCCTACGTTTGTAAAATCAAATTTGTACTCACTTTTTTATTTGTTTTGTAAATGGATATTGATTCTTGTTACCTTGCATTTATGTTCGTTGATACAATTGTCACATTTGAAAATATGAAAAGGTTTATACACACCAAATAATATAAATAATGGTTCATAACAGTAAATGTAAAAAACAAAGTATATAAAAAAAAACATTAAAGTAAGAATTGTTACCTTGTTATTTGTATAACATTTAGATGTACAGGAAAATAATGTGAAATACACTTTTACTTCTACTGTGTAAATAGGACTACAATTTTATCAAAAATGGTTTTTAGAGTGGACTTGTGCACAACTCACACATACACGCGTAGATGTACATGTGTGTGCATGTGCTTTGTGTGAAAATAAACATATACACACACTCTAAAATGCTTCAATTCAAGTTGAAGTAAAATTTAAACATTTGCAAACTTAGAAACATGGTTGTCTCATATAAGTAAATGTGTGTATGTATGTGTAAGTACACACACGAGGAGTGTGTGTGTGTATAGATGTATCACATTGAAGATTTAAAGGTTTTTTATTAATAATACTTACAATTGAAACTGTATCACCACCATAAAATATATATCTATGCGTAAATTATTGCAAAAAAAGTGTGTATAAATTTTTTTTAGTTGAATTTTGATGATTTTTTTAAGTATATATGTAACTAAAATTTAATTAATTAAATTTTATATATAAAATATATCAACTAAAAGAGGAAAGAATAATCTTTCAAACTATATTAATGTTATGCATCAAAAACTTTTCTCAAAAACACACAACATTTTGAAAACTAGTAAAATATGCCAGTTCTGTAATATATAACTACTGTACCAGTGCACAATGTTCAATGTGCTAATCTATAACTGTAGGTTTCCTAAAAGCCAATTTGTGAAAATTAAACAATAGTTTTTAGCAAACGTTTTAAACAAAATTGTTTCCGATGTTACCAACTTCTTAGACACGATCTCCGACGCCGGAGCCTCGCACATTTAACTGTGGCACAAGAGGGCACGTGTAACCAATTAGTAATTCTGGATAAATATTTACTCATAAGTTGGCAAACACGGATTGTCAATGAGTATTTTACCCATATTGGCTTCGAAAAAAGCATAGAAATCAATTGATGTTTTCAACGTTTATTTATCTACCACGCACTCTTAAGGGTGCTGCCTACCTGAGAACAATAGTAATGTGTTATTTTTTTATTTAATAGGGTTTATTTACGTCCCCTGGTTTTACGCTGTTACTTACAAATTATCTAAATCTAATAAAACGACAGAAACATACATGCCCATGCTGGAATTCAAACCCAGGGCTTATGGGCGCTCTGTTGTCCGATCGCAGCCACATTACGACTTTCAGATGACATAGGCCTAGTAGCTCGAAATTTCGAATACTTACTAGAATATCATATTTTACATTTCTTTAATTTATATCATGCTTAAAAATATATATATAATCACATTTTACATTAATTTAAAATAAGAAACAGTTCACATACTCCACTGATTTGGATCCATTAGATTAATAGTACAGTAATAGGCAATTTGTTAAGAAATAATTATAATAAATACTTTAAACATTATAGCTCCTCCTATTAAAACATGTGATTTTGTCCATAGACGTCTCTCTGAAGACAAGAATGTGGTTGAGGTAATAATGTTAAAATTGATTATGGAAAACAAAATGTCGTGTAGAAACTGTAAAACTGGTTGTTTTTGACATTTAAACTCCTGCTAAAATTACATTTAAAATGGGAGGAATCTTATGAAACCAAAGCATATAAACCTCTGGCCGTGATGTCAATTTAAGGTACAATCCCTTATTTCCACTACTTTTGTGACACTTAATTTTTTAAGTCTTAACAAGAGCAGATATATCAAATTTATGTTCCAATATTGTTTAAATTTGTTGTACTATGACTTTATTGTTCTTTCAAGGCCAAATCATAAAGTTGAACATGATTAAATGTAAGTTATAAAATGTTTATGGAATTTTCATTGATTAACTAACTAGCCGAAACCAGGCAATTTTTTGTCTTGGGGGGGGGGGGGGAAGGAAACACAGTAAAGATTTATTTTTATTTTTTTACTGGGTTTTACTTGTATTAAGTATGTATTCCCAAAGTTTCAAAGAGATTAGTTGAATATTAGTTGAAATATTAATTTTTTAACTGAACAAATTCAATAAGCCATTTTAAAACCTTAATTTTGTAGAAACTAATCAACACACAGTCTTGATAATAACAATTCTTATGGTCTTTTTACTTGGGAATCCAAATTTGCCCTGCAAATAAAGCGGAACCCAACCACATTTGTGTACTAATTCTGTAAATTAGGCAGACAAAATGGAGTACGTTTGAAATGTGTAAAATCCATAATTTTTTGTACATACTAAAAAGTTTTATTTACTTGCTGTATACAGTCAAACCTCATTAATACAAACCTGAGGGGACCGAAAATTATGCAGTTTCTAGCTAATAATGAGGTTTGTATTAACAGGTGTTTACAAAAATGCAAGAAATTCTGTGAAATTTTTTTAGGCTGTTTATACCTAAAATACAAACATTATTACCACCCCAATGGTTGCCTTTAACAAGCAAACTTGATATTACATTGTTTTATGGAGCATCAAAGATAATATTTCAATTTCTCACCTTATTCCAAAGGGAAAGACAAATACAGTGAACCCTCGATAACTTGGACCTCTATGTCACGGACTTCGGGTAACTCGGACAGAATTTTTAAAAAAATTTTAATAATTTTTAATTAATTATTCTTTAGTTAAAATACATAAAAAATCGTTTCTGCTGGATTTAAATTCATCACATTATATTTTAGAACAGTATTAAACTTTATAACATAGTCGTCCATCGCTACTTAGACTTTAACAATCCCACAGTAAATATCTGGCAAGTTCCGTGTGGTAAAATGTTGCTAGCGAGGTGCGCGAAGCACGAATATGCAACGCAGCTGGCCGACCTCTCACGTCTTTATCTTTCCTCCCTCTTCGTCCTGCGAGCCAGGCACGCACGTGTGTCATAAACAAACATTTCGGTGTGGTACTTGTGAAATGACGGTAACTACGAGTTACAATGACACATAAACGGAAAATTATTTTGTTCTGGTATGTACAATCAATTCAGGGTTGCAAAACAAATTGTCCCGGACATTAAAAATAAAAATTAAAAAATCATTGCATTGCGATATAGAAAAACTGGTGAATGGGTTTTATGACCCTTTAACAACGACGTTTTCAAGAGCCGATGTGGGTGGTGAAAGAACAACACAACATCCATGCCCGAGCCGGACACGATGAGTCACGCTCGCTAGTTGATGATGCTCTGTTGATAACGTAACAGCGTCTGGAGAGTTGTAACGTTTTAAGCGTGAATCGGATTTGTTTATAAACTACTTCACGGGAAATAATAGCGTGCATGTAATGGACCGTAAAATGTAAACGTCTTATGCGGGATAATTTTAAACGATTTTCATTGAGGGACGCACATGAATGGATTAACAAGATTTTGTAGTCTTAATTTCTCCATGTTTACTATACACGGACAAAAATTTTTTCTTTACTTTTGAAGAAATGGTCACGTTATGAACGAGTAAATACAGAAAAAAATTTACATTTGTTATATTCTACACCAAAAAAATTTAGAAGGTAATCTTTTTGAAAGCCCCCTTATAATGGCCGCACCCCATTTTTTGGGCCTAAAATTTGGTCAAAAATATGTGGCGATTACGCGAGTAAATACGGTAACTGTAGAACATGATTAAAATTTTATTGCTTTATAATATGACAATTTGTGTAAGAAAAAAGCTGTAAATTATGTGTTCTATGATGCAATTTACATACATAAAATTAAATTTTAAAATTAGTAGTGTTAAAATGTGTTCACATATTTACAGTGACCCAGAAGGATTGTTAATTACAGTACCGTTTTTATTCATGTATACGAGGAAAATTATTTTACACCTTTGTAACTTTGAAGAAGAGTAGAGTAAATACAGGCTAGCAGTTGGCTGCTGCCCCTACGCTGTGACAGACGGACGTAAGGTATTTTTAAACGTAAACATCTTGTGTGAAATGTGTGTGGTCACGTGCGGCGTTTGTATTGCATGAGACTGTACCGGTTGACCTTGACTACTTCTGCTCGCAACCTCCCTAGCTTATCTCTAACGATAATTTCTTATCTCTCTCACATGTGCAGGCACATAGACTGTCGCCAGCTACATGAAAACTTTTATGTGATAGAAGGGTGCCTGGTGCCAGCTTCTAGCATAGAGATAAAAAAAAGGGATCAGCCAGAAGTATCAGCATAAAAAATAAATAAAGATCCGACTGCCCACATTGTTTGCCATTCTTTTATAGTCCTCCACATTACGTTAATTTTCCCTCTGCATGGTGGCCCTCCCGTAACTTGATACAATATTTATGTACAAATAAAACAGTATTTATTGCAGCCTCTTTTGCTTGTAAAAATAATAGTGTACTAATTTCTTTGTGTTTCTCGTTATTAATGACTGATTACCCCACCTCCTCGGACACCCCTCAATAACACGGACAAATCGTAACTCGAACAGCTTCTTCCCCCTTTCAGTCAGAGTTATCGAGGGTTCACTGTACTTTGTATTAATGAGAACTTTGTATTAACATGGTTTGTATTAACGAGGTTCCACTGTACATAGTTTCTTAAAGATAGATGTCAGTACTAATAAATAAAAATACAAATCTGTAATATATATATATATATATATGTTAAATTACACTTTTTTTTTTTCAAACTTACTATTTTGCTTACAACTGCTCAAATTGGCTGTGTCGTAAAACTTGTTGGTAAAAACTGACAAGTGATATCACCACCAAATATATTTTTGCATGATCAATATTTGTTGTGTAAAGTACACTGGAAGGGAATCTTGTTATTGACAAACACAAAATAGTTCAGAATATTTTCTAAGCGTATGTTTTAGAATCTTAAGCAGTGACTAAGTATCTTATAATTTTCCTCGGTTACCTTTGACAACATAGATTTGGTGACTGTGAATACACACTATACATCCATTCTCTTATTATCTTACAAAGGAAAGGCAGATTACCTGAAGAGCATGTGATGCTGCATTTAAAAGTGTTCCAATGTTGTGTACGAGAGTACCGATATTCCACTAAAATTGCTGAACAGAAGATTATTTTTTTGTAAGGCTTTATGTCTCGTCGACAGCTAAGGTCATTAGAGACTGAAACACACTTGGACGAAACCGGACAAGGAATTGGCCATGATCTTCATTACGAAGCCACCCACATTCACCTAGAGTGACTTCAGGAAACCCCGGAAAACCAAAATCATGGTGTTTGAAGCCAGGAATTGGAACTGCATCCTCCCGAATGTGAATCCAACATACTAATTATCACCAGCTTGTTTGGTAAGAATATAATATAATATCATTATATGTTGAACTCACTCTCCAGACAACAGGAGAACATACACCTCAACTCAAATTCATCAGAATACTAAAATGATAAGTGCTTCGCCACTACTACACCTTGATCACAAAGAAGCAATTAATTATTTAGTTTGTGATATTCATAACAGTAAGTGCATGACGCATAGATGTGAAAACTGTCCTGGAACAATAAATCTTGAATTGTTGAGAAATTCAGCAGCAGAGAAAATGGACGATGATGATACCATAACATATGAACAGTGGGTGAAAACTGACTATGTAAGGTTAAGGCACGACACACCAATTGTTTTCATTGATTTTATACTGTGAACAGACCGGACACAGTTTTACAACTGCTAAAATATAATATCTAAAATACTGCAGAGAATATCTGAAGATCAGCGAAGTAACAGTTGTACAGGCAGCCCTCTACTTTTAGAGATTCGACTATCATATAATTCACTCTTTTGTACATTGGTTTCTTGCACCATAAATTTGACATTCGTACTTTTGATTCGTTCTTTCATACATAAAACCAAAAAACCTAATGCGGAAAAACTTAAAATACCAAATATATACATTGAACATTCGTACATAATCCTAAAAATGTATCGTGCGTTCACATAGTTCATTACCGAGAAATGTAAACACCAAAGCTGTACAATACATATTCATATAAAAGCCTAAAAATGTATTGTGTTCGCGCACATATTTCGTCGACGAGAAATGTAAACATTTAAGATATATACACACTACACAGGCAGTAAAACAATTGTCTTCACAAGCTAACAGAATGAATATTACTTCAACATACAAAAACAATTGTGTGCAGGTTGTCAAACGTGTTACTACTCTGTGGCAATTTGCAGTTGCTATTTAGAACTTCCGTTTGCTTTATTATGATGTTTTCTTTATTCCATTGAGGTTATTTTGACTACTGTATTTGTTTAAAAGTAATTTTATCCAGTATCACAGCACAATGAAAAAATAAACAAAAAATAAAGTGATCAAAACTCAGTGCCTAGGAAACTACAGAAACATGTTATTAATAGTGTTTAAACGAAAATGGAAATCATCGCTTGGTCGGAAAGTGGTGAATCGTTTGCAGCTGTAGGACGGACTTTAAAACCTATGCAGATCCACTGTGTGCTATTTAGTACGATATAAAGACAAAATACGGGACTATATAATAAATTCAAAAAATTCTTCAAAGATAATTTCAAAACAGTGATGTGCAGTGATGGAATGATCTTTAAAAGTGTGGTTAGATGATCAGCACCAGAAGAACATCCCCATCAGCCTTGCTATAATTCAAGGCAAAGCTCGCAGTTTATACGAAGACTGCAAAAGACAGGCTGTTGCACCTGGACACAAGGCATCTAAAGACAGACTGACACTTTTGCTTGGGGGCAATGTTGCAGGTGACTGTCAACTGAAACCTCTCTTAGTGTATCACTCTGAGAATCCTAGGGCTTTGAAAGGGACCCCCAAAGAGACTTTAGCAGTCATATGGAAATCAAACTCAAAAGCTTGGGCCACTGCAGCATTATTTCAGGACTTGTTTGTGAATAATTTTGTTCCTGAAGTGAAAATAACATTTTAAGCAAAAGAATTTGACATTGCAAACATTGTTACTGTTGGATAATTCACCAAGGCATCCCCAGGCATAGCAAGATTTGTGCCCGGAGGTAAAAGTTGTCATCTTAGTTACCTCCAAACACAAGTCTTCTTCAGCAGATGGACCAGACTATGATTTCTACTTTTAAAAGGCAGGCCTACTACATAATTGACAAAGCTGTCAAGGCAACAGGCGGTGCTGGAAAACACACACTAAAAGAATTCTGAAAAAACCACAATGTTCTTCATTATGACACCAATATTTCTCTCTCTTGGCGGGTAGTGGATACTGTTGTACACCGGTTAACCTCGAAACACTCGTAAGCAACATGGAAACGAAGATTGCTAATAAAATAGAAGAGAGGTTAAAGGCTGCATGTGAAATTCTGAGAAAGGAAAACGAGGAAGTAAAACGTGCTGCAGAGCACATGAACGCTGCATTTGAGGAACTGAAAGGTGAGGTTAGAGATATCAAAATCAGTGGTAGTAATGTAAATAGTGATACTGTAAATGATTTGAAAAACAGTACTGACAAAGTTTCTCAATACTTGAGAAGAAATAACTTAAAAATTGACGGGATCCCGCAGGCTGCAGATGAAGATCTACTCAAAGTTGTAAGTAATGCTGCCCAAGTGTTGCAAGTACCACTGACTGACCAAGACATTGACGTGGTCCATCGCCTCCCAGCTAAGCAAGGACAGACTCGACCGGTCCTTGTAAAGTTGGTCTGTAGGTCGAAGAAGGAACAGTTGATGCAAGCAATACGGAGCAAGAAAGGCTTGGACACACAGGAGTTGGGGTTCTCGGGACGCAAACACAACATATACTTTAGCGATCACCTCACAGCCCGCAATGCTGGCCTTGCTAAGAAGGCCAGGGATCTGAAGCGTGCAGGAGCTATATTTTCCACATGAACAGGTAGCTGCAGGATCTTTGTGTGCATACAAGAAGATGATCCGAAGCCTGTTGTGATAACCAGTGATGAATGCCTTGAAAGTATAAAAAAATCTGGTAAAATATGACACACCCAGTAGTTCTACCGTGACTAGGTAAGCCCAACGTCCGTAAGTTCCCATTAAACTTAATTTATGGATCAGCAAATTGAACTACAAATCAATTTAGTTGAAAGTTATTTTGAACACCTGAATGACTTTATCCAAGTATATGGGTCTGCAGTGTCTAATCTGAGATGTCTCTATGTAAACGCTCGCAGTTTAAAAAATTAATTTGATAAAATTGAACTACTGCTTCACAGGATATATAGTGTGGATGTTTTAATCATTACTGAGAATTGGTTAAATGAAAATGATGAACCTATTTACAACATTCCTGGGTTTGCAGCTCTGCATGTTGTGAGGCAGTATGCGGGAGGGTTCTATCTATTTATGTAAATGATAAGTGGCATGTTATGTAGAAAAATATGGTTAATGATTCACACAGTATTTTGCATATTTCAGTCACTACAGAAGGCTTAACATGTGACATTATTGGAGTGTATAACCCACAGTACCAGAATGCAAAAAGGTTTCTAGATAATATGGAGGTGTTAGACTAGACTGTAGCACCTAACTGTATAATACTTGGAGATTTTAATATAGATATTCTAGTTAACGATAAGGTAAAAAACACGTATTTATCTTTACTTGAAAGTTATAATTTCCAACTATGTAACAGTAAATACCCTACAATACAATACAATAATGAGACTTTAAAAACAACACATAATTACACAATAGATTATGATAGTCTGAACACATATTTTATAAATAATGCTTATACACCACTGAACCATAAATCTGATATTAACGAGCTAAGTAAAGATTTTATTGAACATGTCGAGAAAGCTGTTGATTTGCATTCGTTTAAAAGAAAAATAATAAATAAAAATTTCAGACCGCAAAGCAAAAATGGGTCACCACCAAATTTCTTGAGTTGGTAAAACAAAAAGAAATCCTATATAATAAAGTTAGGAGGAACACAGCTTCCGAACAAATTAAAAGTGACTATAAGGCATTATGCAATTTAGTAAAAAGTGAAAAAAGGAAATTGCAGTCGAAGTAATTTGGGGAAAGAATAACAAACAACAACAATCCACACAGTGTCTGGTCAACCATTAAAGAAATTCTAAAATATTCTGAATGGAAGATGGGTAATATTAATAAGGTGTACGATGATGGAATGGCAACAACTGATAATGTACAAATATCTAATATTTTAAACAAGTATTTTACTCAAAAGCAGAGGAACTTGTAAGTAAGCTCGCCATTGATCAATCCCCTCCAATGTGTATGCCCTCTAACGTCATATCCAAATCATTTTTTCTTAAGTCCTACCAATAATACAGAAGTCTCTAAATTTATAATTTATCCCTACTCTAAAGGCTAATGGTAACCAAATTGGTAAATTTGATAACAACTCTTAAAAAGGTGCTCTAGTGGACTTAGTAATGCCATTTCAGAATTAATTAACGCCTCGCTAGCCACTGGTATCGTACCAGATTTTTGCAAAACAGCTACAGTAGTACCAGTATTTAAGGGTGGTGACTCATTTCTACCAATAAACTACAGACCGATAAGCATCACTTCTGTAATTTCAAAGATAATGGAAAAAAGTGATCAAAAGAAGACTACTGAGCTTCCTTAATAATGAAAACTACTGGTATTAAGCACAATTTGGATTTAGAGAAAAGTCTGGTACTGCAAGTGCTGTAGCTGAGTTTCTGTTACCCATACAAAAGGCGCTGGATGGTAAACTTCTTGCAGCTGGTTTATTTATTGATTTAAAAAAAACCTTTGATACTGTGGATCATAACATTCTCCTTCATAAATTGGAGCTGGCAGGTGTAAGGGGTGTTGCTTTGAGCTGGTTTCAAAGTTATCTCCATGACAGATACCAGTTTGTTAATGTTAACCACTGTAACAGCTCATTGCTGCCTATTACCACAGGTGTCCCACAGGGCTCAGTTCTTGGGCCTGTACTCTTCCTCATTTTCATCAATGATATTGGTCACATGAAACTAAAAGGGAAGATGACTTTATTTGCTGACGATACCAGCTTGTATTACATTGCCAGAACTGAGGAGGTGCTACAGGCTCAAGTACAATCTGACCTTGTTACTATCTGTAGGTGGTTCTCCCAAAACAAACTGACAGTGAATACAGATAAAACCAAATACATAATCTTCCATAAACCCTCTTATTTACCTTCTACCGTAAATACTGTTAATATTAATAATCAATTAATTGAACGTATCAGTAGCTTTAAATTCTTGGAATTAGTAGTAGATGAAACTTTGTCATGGAATGAACATGTTGCCCGTATTATTAAAAAAATTATGCCAATAATAGGAATAATTCACAGGATACAACATAAAGGTCTAAATTTAAGTGTCTTAAGGAGTGTATAAGTTTTTCTGCAGTGCTAAGTCATCTACACCAGGTCCCAGTGATTCTACACCAGGTATGAGTGGTTCTTCACCAAGTACCAGTGGTTCTACACCAGGTACGAGTGGTTCTACACCAGGCCCCAGCTGTCGTTAAGAGTGTGTGGTAGATAAATAAACGCTGAAAACTTAAATTGATTTCAACACATTTTTTGAAGCCAATATGGATAAAATACTAAATGAGAATCCTAAATAATGGTATTTGCTAACTTTATCAGGAAATATTTATCACAAATTACTAATTCGTTACTCGTGCTCTCTTGCGCCACAGTTAAATGCACGAGGTTCCGGCGTCAGAGATTGTGCCTCAGAAGTTCGTAACAATGGAAACCATTTTGTTTAAAACGTTGGCTAAAATAATTGTCTAGGATCGCTATTGTTTTATTTTCGCAAATGGGCTTCGAGAAACTGACAGTTATAGATTAATGCTTTTAGCATTTTATTATATATCATGCCCTCTTAAACAGGCTTTGTACTCCTAAGAAAGCATAAACTGTGGTGTGTCACCTGGGTACAGTATTTAGTCAATTATTTGTGTGCTTGAAATGTGTTTCTTGAACTGTTTTAACTGTTAGCTAATTTTTTTCCAAGACTTTCATGCATAATCCTGTTTCTTAGTATGAAAAATACATGGTTTAAATTTTTCTTTTGCCACCTAGGAACAGAACCTTATTTAGCACATTAAAACAAGGTTTCTACTTTCATACATTTCAATTTTCATACACAAAATGAGGAACACATTATGTACAAAAGTAGAGGACTGCTTGCACTAGATTTCTCAGAAAACTACAATATTTTACTGTATAGGATGCTGTTCATGGTTATCATTGGGATAACAGCCAAGCAGCTCTTCATACAATAGCAATATATTTCCGTAGTTAAGAGGAGAAAGATATAAAAGTTATAAGTATGTGTATAATTAGTGACCACTTGGGCCATGATAGTGTTGCTGTTTATGCTCATCTTAATTGGGTTATAAACTTCATTAACAGAAAGCTTCCAAATGATTGTGTCAAATATTTTAGTGATGGGGCAGCAAGCCAGTACTAGAACTGCAAAAACCTAAAAAAACCTTTGCATACATTCGGACAAGTAGAATGGAATTATTTTACCACAAGCCATGACAAAAACATTGTGATGGCATTACAGGCACTTTCAAGCTATTAACAACAAGAGCTAGTCTGCAATGTCCAATGATGGATGGCTACATTCTCACCCCCTATCAGTTGTTTGTGTGGGTTCAGGATAACATCAAAGGAATTGAAACAATTTTTGTGGCAAAGGAAGAAGTTAAAGGACATGAACTGGTACAATGTAAGAGAATGAAGATAGTGAAGAATGTTGCAAGAACAAGAAGTCACCACTTATTTTCACCAGTCAATCGTTGTAAATGCAACATGAGTAGGTTGTCTAGCCTAATCTACCACTACGAAACAGTGGTAATTGTAGACACTATTGAAGGAGCTACAGATGTTAAAAGAGACAACGTGCAGCCAGGGAGTTGTGTTAGTAGTTGCCTACCAAAACTAATGGTGTCTTGGTTATGTTTTTCAGTCTAGTCCTGAGCACTGTGATGTATTGATGAACTGTACGAGACCAGCAGGTCCTTCAAGAGTTTTCTCACGGCCACCAAGCAAGGATGAGGTATGGATTCCTAATAAACATGTTTCGATGACAATACTTCCCACTACAACAGTAACAGTAGCAGTTTAAAATTACAGAAGAAACCTTAGAATAATAAGGGCTTGGGGTTGCTTTCTTAAATCATAACATGCTTGTCAATGTGACATAAAAACATTTCTGTATAATTTTACAGCTATAAAATTTTTCTTTAATAATATCATCATTCAAGTTACATTTTGTAACAGTATAATTAGATTACAAAATACTACTGTTGTGATGTATGTTTTTTCACATTTTGTTAACTGTTTGCCCAAAACAGCAGGACTTAAGCAAAACTTGGAACTTTAAAAATAAAATATATTAATATTTAGTTACATGTTTACGTTTTTCTATTTAATTATGTATTTTAGAAAATGTATAGAAAGACAACTTTGTACTGGCCTTTCCGCCCAGTCCTCATTCATAACAAGCTGTGAATGCATAAACATTGACTCTGCCTTCTCTCAGAAGATTGGTGAATTTGAATCTGTGAGCCGCCGTGTGTTGTCCTAATGAACTCGAGACGTTTCCCCCCCCCTCTCCGCTCCAGACGTCAAGAATGTGTTCCGACTACGCTCGGCCGTGGTCGGCCGCCTTCGTGCCTCCTCCTCCTCCCCTTCTTTCCCCTCCTCCCGGCCGTCTGCCGGGTGGAGAGTTGCATGAGCCGGGCCACTCGTCTCTACGTTTTCGTTCGATGCGTATGTCCGCTCGCCTCGAGGCCGTCATGGCACCAGAGCCACGTCTTTTTAGTAAACTGGTAAGCTTTCTCTTCAACTCCTTGTCTTAGTTTAATTATTGTCTGCTTCTCTCAGCGTTTAGTCTCCGTTTGCTTTGCTCGTTTGGTGCCATGTCGGCCGCGAGGGGAGCGGAACTCCGCGACGTCA
>PNEQ01010850.1:8811-31586 GCA_003012365.1 Medauroidea extradentata
ATATATATATATATATATATATATATATATATATATATATATATATATATATATATATATATATGTCGATGGCGAGCACTCATTGTGTGCGGATGTGCTATCCTTCTGCTCCTGGTGAGTTGTTTCGTTTCTCGTAGTTACTGACGAGTATCTGTTTCTTTATGTGATTTTCCAATAGGCACATGCCTTCTGTTTGTCAGATATGTAGTAAACAGATTTACGGTAAGCAAAAATATGTAAATTGCTCAAGAGACTGCGGTGCGCGTCTACAAGTACATTGTGATCCGAGCAGCAGTGCAGAAGCACCGGAAGATAAATTTGTGTGTGAAAACTGTGATAAAATGGAGCCTATAAAGTTAAATATTTATTCTAATAGTCCGTCGAAAAAAGGCAGAACTGGCCCTAACTCAAAAGTGACAAATGAAAGCTCTGAAAAGAAGATGAAAGATGCAGGATCTTCCATGGACAAGGCCACGATTAAGCTAACATCAGATTGTTTTGAAGAAAGTGTGAAATCAATGTTCTTAAAATTAACAGAAAAAATTGACTTTCTTACAAACACAGTCAGAGATTTGAAAGTAGAAAATGAGGCGCTACGTGTAATGGTTCAGACAAGTGAGTCAAAGTGTTGCGCCCAATTTTCTGTAGGAAATGAGGGACAAATTAAAGAAAAAAAGAAATCATATAGTCAAGTCACTTCGAACAGCCCCAACTCGCCGATTGATGGCAGAACCACTACAACAACATCTCAAGGGAAGGACCGTCCAAGCGGTTCCGATACCAAGTTGCAGCACAGCAACGCGCTCAGGCAACCGCCTGATGTCAGCAAGTCTACGCAGCTGGCTACATCTACTGATGCGGATGGGTTCATCGAGGTGCATCGGAGGCGGAAACCGTCAAAGGAAGAATCAGCATTCAGCAGGCCAGCCACGATGAAAAAGAAAATACAACTTGGCGTCCGTAACAACGTGAACCTCAGCACAGTAACAAAAACAGTTCACCCCTGTACAAAAACAATTTTTGTATCTTGTTTTGCTCCAGATGTAGAAGAAAATGATGTTACAACATATACAAATAATGAACTGAAGGTCGCTAACCTTAAAGTAGCTCAATTAAAAACAAAATTTGACTCTTATTCGTCTTTCTATTTGGCGGTTGCTGAGGAAAATTATGAGCCAATTTTCAACACAGTTTTTTAGCCTTCTGGCTGTTTAATTAGCCCGTTTTACGGTAGGTTAAAAAACGAACAATTGTTTAAGCTTAAGGATAACTCAGAGCAGTCAGAACCTTCAGTACCTACCGTGAATCAATCCCAGGAGGCAATCGGAGGTGCTGCAAATCAGTTACGTACACTTCAAATGCCACAAGGCATGGTTTTCATCTGTATTATCAAAATGTAAGGAGTCTCCGAACTAAAGTACCAACCTTTCTTGAAAACTTTAACAGTGTTAACCTATCAGTAATTTGCTTAACTGAAACTTGGTTTAATAGTAATTGTGTTAAATCTCATCATTTTCCTGATAAATATTATATATTTCGTAAAGACAGAAATGCTGTAACCACCGGCCTTTCTCGCAGAGGCGGGGTTCTCATTGCAATTAATTCATTAAAATATCCGCACACCATTCAGAAACATGAATTTTTAATGGAAGATATTGAGGCAATATGGGTTGAAATATCAATATGTAATGCAAATAAACTTCTTATTGAGAATATTTATATACCACCACAACTATACCTGTAGCGGATTTCAAAAAATATTTTGATTTTATAGAGTCCAAACTATCTAGTTACTCACATCAGATAATAATAGTGGGTGACTTTAATGTTCCTGGTGTAGATTGGAAGAGTTTCCATACACAAAATATTGTAAATTTTTACAACAAGCAAAAGGGAAACATACTTCATGAAAAAACTAATCTTCTTAATTTAGAACAATTTAATTTTACCAAGACATTTTCTGGATTGCTTGATCTTGTTTTCTCAAATATTTATTTTGACGAAGTTTTAAATTATGATGACCCTCTTGGTAATGAAGATGACTGTCATCCTGCCTTAGCGTGCTACTGTCATATTGGTCCTGTACATGCTAAGATATCTGACCAATCATATTCTATTCGTAATTATTGTAAAGGTGACTATCTTTCATTGTTCTTTGCGGTTAAAAATTTTGATTGGAGCCCTATTTATAATATGAACGATGTTAACGACATGGTGGAGTACATTACACAAAATACACTAACAAATATAAATCAGTTCATACCAGTAACGAAATTTTCACAAAACAAATATCCAGTGTGGTTTTCTAAAGGACTTATTAAATTATTAAAAATTAAAGAATGTCTATTTAGATTATACAAAAACACAAAACACTTGAGCATTACTCTTGTTTTTCTGAGATGCGAAAATTAGTAAAAGTAAAAATCAAAGCCGACAAAAGGAAATGGCAAGCTCGTATCAATGATAAATTGAAAAGTAATCCTGATAAATTTTGGAAATATATAAAAACAATGAAAGATGGTTACTGCTAGAGAATAACTTTAATATCAAATGGTGATTTGGTTCAGGATCCTGAAATTCTTGCCAATATGTTTGCTAAATACTTTGCAGAGAAGTACATCAAAGGAAGTAGCATTCCAAACAATCAAAGTGACAATCAGTTAAGTTATCTAAATCTATCAGTTCCTTATGTAACTGAATATCTAGTCATGTGGGCTATCAAAAGACTTAAGAACACCGAAGCTACAGGTATTGATGGTATACCGAATTTCATAATTAAAGGTTGTATTGACACATATACGCCGATATTGACTCACATTTATAATTACAGTTTGAATTCCACTTCATATCCCAATCTGTTGAAAAAGGCAATAGTCATAGCTATTTTTTTAAAAAAAGGTAATAAAAAGATAGTAAGCAATTATAGACCAATATCTTTGCTGTGTTGCTTTTCGGAAGTATTTGAAAAAATCGTTCACAGACATTTAAACTTTTATGCCAAAAATACTATATCAAACAATGAGCACGGATTTAAAGTTGGTAAAACCACTTGTGCAAATTTGTTTAATTTTGTAAATAATTTATACGGAAAGGTTACATCTAGAAACCAAATTGATGTAATATACATTGATAAAAAAAAAAGCATTTGACACGTGTCAGTACTCAATAATTTTGAATGAACTTTCTAATTTGGGTTTAACATAACTTATATTAAGTGGTTTGCTAGCTATTTTTCAAATAGAATGTTCACGGTAAGATTTTAAACAAAGTTCTCCATTTCCTATCATGTTTCATCTGGTGTTCCACAAGGAGGTAATTTGTCGCCTCAACTTTTTAATATATTTATTAATGATATAATTAATGTTACAAAAAGTTCTAAGCCAGTCCTCTATGCGGATGATTTGAAATTATATAAGAACATTAGCAATAGGCGTGATTATATTGATCTACAGAATGACATTCTAGCAGTGTATAATTGGTGTTTAAATAACCAAATGTCTCTTAATTTAGAAAAAACTGTATGCATTTCGTTTACAAGGAAAACCAATATTATTACAAACAAATACTTCATTTGAATCTTGGAGTGATATTTGATTGCAAATTATACTTCCATCATCATGTGGACAACTTAATTAATATCTCTGTGTGTATATTAGGTTTAATAAAATCAATTACATATCCTGCAACTACGCCGGACTCCTTGCTTCGTTTGTATTATTCTTTAGTACGATCAAAATTAGAATACTGTTCAGTAATTTGGAACTCTATTACAGCAACAGATTCTAAGAGAATAGAAAAGTTACAATGCAATGTATTTAAAACTATATTTAACAGGTTCCCAGCTAATAATTCTAAATTTGACTACAATAGTGAGCTAAAAAAGGTCAAAATTCTCACTTTAGAAACAAGACGTTCTAAATACGATGCTTTATTTCTAATCAATTCAATTTTTTCATATCACTCATCTTCTGCCATTAGTAAATATATCTGTCTTAGAGTTCCAAATTACAACCATTGAAGTAATGGTACTTTTAGTACAACTAATAAAGAAATGGACCTAGTTAAACAATGTGTTCTAATGTATAATAAATAATTTAGTGAGTTTGATCCCTTCATTGGAAGGAAAAACTCATTCTAAAATTTATCAAGTCATTATAAAAGTTGAATCTGTTTTTCTTTATGAACAGTTACACTAGGTCTAGGTTGGTTATAGATAATTATCGGGGTACATTGTCCCCTCTTTTTGTTAATGTCTTTCCTCTTCATGTGTTTTTTTGTGTTAGTATTGTTGGTCTATGTGTTTGTGTTACTGTTGCTTGTATAATAATCCCATTTTTGTATGTCGTTTGAAATGTTTTGTGTTTTTTGTATGTCATTTGTAATGTTGTATGTTTTTTGTATATGTCACTCTGTTATTGGCCTCGGCTGTTGAGTGGCACAAAAAATCGGTATAATAAATTTTAAAAAATATACATATGACTTGTTATCGTCCCTTTCTCCACGTGAGGAGCTAGACTATACCTCTTTCGAAATTCGGACGTTATAAACATGGATTTATCTTAAGGGAGATATCTACATTAAAACTGAGTTCTTTCTTTTTTCTTTTCCTCGCACTTGCCTGGCGTCAGAAAAACCTCGGCTTTCGGAAGTGTGGCCGTACGTGCTTTAATACTGACAATTAAATCTCAATGTAACCTCGGGCTATCACGTGGTCGTCCCGCGTCGGCCTACACATAGCTCTCAAGACAGATTAAAACTCAATACACAAAAAAATGTTCTCGGCTAAGCATAAGTTCCCCGACGTTGTCTCGCGTCTGCCAACGTCGGGCTCTCCTGACAGAGTAAACTCTCAAAAATCGCGTCTCTGCTGGCGACTCGCAACTTCGTGCGCTTAACCTCGCCAGCCAATCGGTGAGCTCTCATTGACGCACTGGCCACCCCCCCCCCCCCTAGTTTTGCCTTTCCGGCTCCTGATGGCATCGACATTTATTTTTACTTTCCTTTAATTTATTGAAATATTTCATAGTAATTTGCAACACACATTTTACGCATATTTCTCACAAAATTTAAATTAAAACCCTTTAATTAATAAATCTATAACAATGTATTGCCAGCTGCCCCCTGATTGGCCGTTTATTTCCCCCCCCCTGGTGTGGCCCTGCTCGTTTTGTGTCTGCAAAGGCAGGGGATTGGGGGTGGGTTTGAGCAGAGAGTTAGTTACGCCAAGTGGGGTCAATGTGGGGTCCTCCTTCTCACACAGGAAAATAAGTTCTGCTCGGGCATTTTTCACAGTCCAGAGTGTCAGTCTTGTCCCCACATCCTTATGTCACGAGCATATGGATGGCTCTCGACAGCCTTTACCTGGCGTCACCAAGACGTCGCTTCTCTCAACCAGAGAGAGAGAGAGAGAGAGAGAGAGAGAGAGAGAATCTGTCCTTCAGAAACAAAGGGTTTATTCACTATTTACCCTTAACTACATATATCAATTTTTCTATCAATATCTATATTACAAATTCATATGAGCGAATTCCTAAATGCCCGTAACAGACTTATCCATATGTGCTGTGACACAAACATATTTCGTTTACGTAAGTTGCAGTTCACAGCTATGTTACTGTTATTTAATATTTTTTTCACTAAAATAATTCTAAAGTTTTAAATATACATTCTGGATATAATTTTGTTCATATATCTTAACGCTTTTCGGGTCATAGGGTAAATATGAATAATAGCTGATGAACGTGTACGGGCCAAATGTTGATTTTAGAGTTAAAGATTATTGATAAAAAATTTTCTAGTCATAACATAAAATTATATATCCTAAATAAACCTAACTTTACCTAACTTATTCTAATCTTACCTAATTTTCTTGCAGGAATACTTTCTACGACTCTAGAAACATTTTTCTTCAGTTAACTATACATCAAAAATCAATAGTTTAACCTGTACACAAGCAGTGGTTATTAACATTTAACAGAAAACAATATAAGTTAAGTTTTTTTTTTAAAACATATCAAGGACACAGTGCCTTGAAAAACGAGCAATATAACAGCTATAATATCCACAAAATGTCAATTTTAACACTGGTAATTTAAAATATTTTACTTTTAATTAACCAAAAAAATACTTTAATGTAACTTACCCTTTCTAAAGGCCCTGCTAGATCGGGCTGATGTCATGCAGCGCAGTGCAGTGCAGTGCTGATTAAGTTAGCCAACCTTTAACTTGGATCGGCAACTGATCAGCAGTCGATCTGCCAAGCGTACGTGATTGGCTATCAGCAAATATGTCACGAAAAAGAAGCCAGTTATATGTTGTCCGGACGTATATAAGCGGAAAAGCGGACTAACAAAAAATTAAGATAGTAGTGGAATTTTTTTAAAGGGAAAAATACATATTATATTTATAGAATGTATTATGAAGGCTATTTGACATTTACATCTGATTATCGTTTTAACTAAACAATATAAAATCAATTGAGCACGAAAAATATAGAAAGTGTTTGAACTGCCGCCTATATTCTTAATGTGGAACTATACTCGTCAGCAAGGCAACATTATTCATTGCAGCATGCACAGGGCAAATGGCCAATATTGCAGTTGACATCAGCAAGATATCAGCAGTTAGCATCAGCCCAATGTATCAAGGCCCTTAAAATAATAAAAATATCAACGGAATCTCCAGCGAACAACTTGTAAACAACTCAAGATCCATGGATATTTATAGAAGGCAAGACCAACAAATAGTTGCCACATCAGCAGTGTCATGTGATACCCAGCGACCATTGCGACGAAAATCTCAACTTGATGTTTCGGAGACCTTTTTCAAATGTGCTTATTGAAATGTTACTTTGCAATATTTCTGAAATGTTTCTGCAATGTGTGCTGCAAAACATATAACCGCTCGTCGACTAAAGTCTCAACTAAATGTCTCTGAGACCTATCTGAAACATTGTAATATTTCTGAAATGTCACAGCTCATATTGATAAGTCGAAGATATAGGCTATATATTGTCCAGTAGTATGTGTGATAAAAATAATAAGTTTAACCTTGCAATTTGGCTACTATCCAGTGGCGAGTGGACTCTTCCCCATCATTACAATACTAGCCTTCCAGACCCTTCCTAAACCACCCAGCCCCTCTCACAGTCACACATTCATCCTGCAGAAAATTCCACTCCCTTGCCGTCCTAACAAGCATAGACCGTCGACCTCTCTCCTTTCTGCTTCACACTCTCTGAAACTTTTCGCTGCGGGTTCCTCTCGTCTTGAATGCTACCTTAGTTAGCTTGCAGAGAAACCCTCTTCATTTGCCCTTACCATTTATTACCTTGTACATCCTGACCAACCTTTCTATTCTCCTCCAGTCATCAGTCACCCTAACAACTCCCCTTTCTGTGGGCATATGAGTGGCCGTTGACAGTCCAGATATGTACGAGACAATAAGTACGGTAGGTCTTGGGTGTAAGGTGGAAACGGTTTTATGTTGGTGCTATTACTGCTAAAGCAGATATAAGTATTTTCCTTCTTACTTGCTGTACATTGCGGACCCCAAACTTCCAGCTTCTAAGACATCTGACAAAAGATCTGCCTCCTTAAAAGTGTTAAACCACAATATATGATTTACATATTTTACATGTAACCTATGCATTCTTGACCAGGACAGCCAAGTCATTATAATTCAAAGGTGTGATGCAAAAATTGCCTTTAAACCACTGTCGATCTGTATGCATTCACACAAAAAAAAGTTTTGAGTAAAGTCCCATGTATGCGGAATTTCTGGAAATTGTTTTTCTTAGTTCAATTTCGCTGATATTTATGTTTCTGATTTCAATGTTATTTATCTCCACTGTTAAATTTTGTCAAAGAATAACTTTTTGGCAAATAAAACACTAGAGCTTCTGTTCTCGTAAGTATTATACAAAACTTTTTTGTGCTGCTAATGTAGTCACACAAATCAACCTAGTTATTTTCATATTTTATTCCAGGAAAATGAAATAGGCAGCGCAGTAATGATTGAATTCTACAAAAATTAATTGCTTAAAAAATTTAAGCTGTTATCCTATAATTTTGTAAGCTTGTGTACTTTTCATTTGTATTTTCTTATTATATTCAGTTGAATGAAAATAAAATGTTTTTTCACACAGAGTTGTTTAATACAGTAAAGTAGAACCCTGTTACAAAAATATTCTTGGGACATGAGAAAAATAGTGTTATACGTAGAAACACTCTTTAAGCAGGCATAATCAATTTAGCTACAATTTTCAGTTTCACTATTTTATGTAGGTGACTAAAGTTAATAAGTCAGTATAAGATTAAATACCAATGCAGTTTATATGACTTTAAATATATCTGGCAATCAAATAATTAGAAAAACGCATAGTGTATGAATGATTTTCCCACTTATCTTGTGTAGATTGATCATCTTAGCCTTCAGACTCATCATCTTTATTAACATTGTATTACACACCAACGATGCTCTTCCAAACATAAACAGTCTTCTATAGTGGCCTTTAAGTTAATGCTGCTGTTATGAAAAACTTTGACATAGTTGTGATGTTTACCTGAGCATAAATAATTGTTGTATTCAGGAAACAAAAATACTGTAGGCCTACTACTACAGGCTGGAATTCAAAGTATTATCATTACAGGATAAAATTTGACTCCAAGGAGAAAATTGTTATATGCAGACAAATATAGTATTGCATTAATGATTTAATAGGTTTATACTTACTCTGTATATATTTTTGTTTAATTTTGACATCCCTTTTTCATGGAATACAAAAAGTATTAAAACACAATATTTATGTCCCTTGTGGCATCCACACATACTCTATATTGTCATTATTTGGAAGAAGGTGTTGCATTATACTTCTGTATAGGTGCATGTTAACATTTATGTGCCATCCTTTACAGATTATTGTTTTGTTATTTTAAGTCTGCAATACACTTTTGCTACAAGATTTAAAAACGCTTTGAAAGTAATAGTTGTGCATATATACGTAGAAATTGAGTAAAACCTAGAAAATGGGCGACTGATACTGAAACTACGATTTTATAAGTCCTATTGTGTATTTTCTTTAGGCTACATTCAGACTTTCTCAGTAAATTTCCTAGTTATGTATTTGAGTAGGACTAATGAACATTAAAGAGAAAAGGAAGGAAGTATTCACATTTGAATGGAAACATTTTTTGCTGTCACAAAGAACTGTATTCAAATTACAATTTTCAGTTTAGTTTATTGCATCCATTGGATCTTTTTAAATTCAGTTTTGCACAAAAATATTGGACACATCGTTTGCAACATAATATACATAATAATGAATGAATTTTATAAAATCTACAATACATATGAATACTATAAGACAGGAAAAATTTACAGTAATAAAACTTTTGCCCTCGCATTACACAGATTCGTAAACTTCCTTTAAATAAACTGACAATACAATGTCTGTTATACATGTGTATGTTTTGAAAGTTATTTATAATGAATTGGAACTTTTGTGTATGGATAAATACTCGCACACATATGCCTGCTTGTAGTGAACAGTTGCTATTATATCTTCTGAAGTAATCTACATGAAATGAAAGTGAATAAATGAACACTTCGTATTTAGGATACACGATTTTCACAAAAAAGATTCTTGCATTACACTATGTCTTCCCTGTTGTAAATCTTCGATACATTAATGAAAGTGAACCTGGGTCATAAAAATTGTAATTTTATTCATGCACGATTAGTATATTTATTTATAGGCTATTATTTATTCATTATTTTTTGATTTTGGTATATATTCTGGAGTAGGCGTGTCAATAAATTAAATTTTTAAGATACATGAGATTGATAAACAGCAAATGAAGGACAAAAAAGGGGGGGGGGGGTTATGTAAGTCTTCAGGTTTTCAGATGGTACGTTTACTACATTTAGGGTCAAACTTCAATCCAGATTGAACCTGGAGTGTAGTTAACTCGGAGTGAATGTGTAGCGAACGAACTGTGTTAACATTAAATATTAAAATCCAGATCGAACTGTAAACAAGAGCCAAGTTGAAGTCAACCTGGACTGAAAACGTAATAATGCTATCTATCTGCGACAGTACGAAGCAGAGAACAGATGACAAATGAAAAATAAGAGTTGCGGCAAATAAGGCTTTTCATCGTAAGATGCACCACTTGTCTTGTTCCGTTTGGTTTATAAAAGCCGTTTAGCTTTACGAATACCTGCTTTTAACGCTTTCTGTTAAATTAATATGTGTTCTCTGTTATTTTTAACCTAACCACAACACATAACAACCCAATATGGTGGCAACTTTGTCCTGCGCATCTTCTTTTCAGTTCAGTCTGTGTTTACAGTAAAATCTCAATCCGGATTCTTCACTCCAGTCCACCTCAACAAGTGGAGTGGATTGTCTCGCTTCACTCCTACTTTCAGTCCACAACAAAGTGTTTATAGTAAAATCTCAATCTCGATTCCTCAGTCCGTTCCAGCTTCTATCCGGATTGAAATTTTACCCTAAACGGCCTGATTGAATGTAAATATTAAGGAAGAAATTGCTGAATTGTAGTGTGCTAACTTTGTTAAGTGTCATTTCAAAAAAGTTTAAAATTAGTGATATAGTATACAACTTCATAGAATTCTTTGGACTGTAACTAGCTTAGTGCTGCTAGCTGGTGCTCAATACATTATCATTTACCTCACATTTGCCCACCCATTTCCACCACTTGCATGACATATTCAAATTATCATCTCATTCTTTGTGTCTCACATAAACGCATACATTTCAGTGAAATATATCAGAGACACAGCTCTGAAGTATTTATGTTAGGAACAAAATAACCCTACAACGTGAAATACATTTTTATTTATTTAAAAACCTTACATTGTAATACTTGTCTGAAACAATTTCAGTATGTTTAAAAATGTGACTGAAACATTTCAGTGCTATGTGTTGGAAACATTTTAGAAACAATATGCTGGGTTGTTCTGGGTATACTGAAATGATACTTGTCTGAGAGGAGAAACTGATACATATCTGAAACACTGTAGAAGCATTACAGATACATTTCAATGTATGACAGTAATATTTAAGCTATTTATTTTTAAAACATTTCAGATACCCAAAACTGAAATGTTTCTATTAAGTTTATATCGTCTGTATTTGCGAGGGGACATATTTACTGCTATTTGGGTTGACTTGCAATCCCTGGGGTAACTTGAAACACCATTTCGAGGATTTTCATGATACATATGGGTGCCTACACTTAGCGTTATTCTTATCATATTTCGTGGCTCCTATTTTGATGTGTTGTTTATTTTTGTTTCATCTTTTTTACGACCTCTATGTGTAAAACAAAATGTCTGGAAATATTGTTTCTTGTTACCCCAAGTGTTGCTAGTTACCCCAGATGGCGGTAGGCCTACATGTACAAAACATATCACTGCAATATTTCAGCAATGTATTTTTGAAACATTTCAGATACACAATACTGAAATATTTCTGACAGGTTTCTATGGTATGTAGCTGAAAGGAGACGTACTTACATATCTGAAACAATGCAATAAAATTGCAGAAGCATTGCAGATACATTTCATTTTATAACTATAATATTTCAGCAATGAATTTTTGAAACACTGCAGTTACACAACACTGAAATATTTCTAGCATGTTTCGATGATATATATCTGCGAGTGGACATATTTACATGTCTGAAACATATAAAAAAATCCAGAAACATTTTGAAGTATATCTGATACATTTCAATGTTTCAGAAGAAACGTTTCTGAAACATGTCTGAAACTTTTGTGTTGAGTGGGGTTGTCGGCACTGTTTGTGACATGGCAACTAATAACTCTAGAACAGTAAAAACATTTTGCATGTCTCAGAAGACAAACAATTTTTTCAGTTTGAGAATCACACAATAGTAGCTTTATACTGTATAACTCATCACTTGAAGAATCTCCGAAACACGTTGCTTAGACATGATATTGTCATTAATTTGATCATTGGTGACAAAGTAACTACGACTCACTTTGTCTGCAACTTAATGTATTATTTGTGAATTATTTTTTTTTTTTGTTAATTGAATTTTAATCTGAAACTATAGTCTTAAATGTAACACGATCAGTGAATTTATTGTAGGCCCTAATCCGCATAATTATTATTCAGCTGAGCAGCTCTCTGAACTTTTTCAGTACTTTGTACACATCACTGTAGGGTACTTAGCAACTTGGATAAGCAAGGTAACTTCTTTCCAGGTAGATACAAAATTGTTTTAGTATATTTGATTTCTTGTTTTAAAAATTGGTAAGCATTATGAATATGCATTGTATACTGGCCAACTGGTTATTTTGCAGATATGGCCAAGTTTATTAATGAAAGTGGGTTTCGAAGTAGTTCATAAATAACTTATACCTCTAAAATCCATAGTTTGTCCAGTATGTAATGAGTGTAAATTCTTAAAATTTACTTTGGATAACCTAACCTAACATTAGGTTAAGTCAAGTTCGGTTACCTAACCTAATCTAACCTAGAAAAAACTTTTATTTACCTACGACTACGTCTAACGTCTATAGAAACATTTTTCATTAATAAACTATACCTCTAAAATCATTACTTGGGCTACTCTTAATATTTAACAACTTTTCAGGATTATTGGTGGAAACCATCCTTTCATTTCTGTGCCACTCCTGACTCTCCTCATGTCACCCCTCAAAGCGCTGAGGACCTCAGTTTTTTAATGGTGACCAAAATCTTCAGTATTATCGGGAAGAGGAATGTATTCATCAGATTATTAAAGAATGCTACATAATCAATTTGAATTCCCACCATCATAAGTTTTGATTACATTAAGGGAGTAAGGCATGTGTAAGACAAATTTGCTAACTGTTAGTGACTAAGTAAACCTGGTAATGTGACTCAACCCAGTTTATTACTAGCTTAGTTTTCATACATGCGTGCAGTAAAAGCCATGTTTATAACCTTATGACAGAGTTGGGTACTAATTTTTTGAACCTTTGGTTTTTATAATTTATGAACAAGTGTTTTTTATTTATTTGATCTTTTGCCTGTAGGCTTGTTAGATGCCAGTGCACTTGCAACAGCACAGTTTGTGTCATTTTGCAATAAGCTGTTTGGCAGTGTAAATGGCCCAGAAGTTCGACCACAAGAGGCGGATGGAATAAAATGCAAGCTGCGCAGAGAACAAAAAGATCTGCACCTAAAATATTGGGATAAAGCATTGCTGAAATAAGGCAGTGGAAAGTTGAGAAAAACAGACGTGATGAAGAAAGTGGGTCTGGAAATGTGAAGTATTTCCATCCTAGTTGCTAAGTAGCTAGATAATGATATTACAAGGTATGAAAATGCTCTGAATGAAACTTAAGGAAATAGGTTTTCAGTTCATGGAACCAAGAACTCTCAGTAAAGACAAGATTGTGCATTTTTTTGGTTCCATCAGGTCAAACTGTGGTTCCAAAACAGGTAGGCTTTAAAAAAAACTCACAAAATTTTGTTTCTTGCTCATCCTCCCAGATAGTTGATAAATGTACGAGTAGTGTTGCTTCCTACAGTTACAAGGGGGCCATCTGAAAATACCTGTGTGGCATTATCTACTAACATTGTGACAGAAGTTGTAACTTGTGTTGGTAGCATGCTAGTTGACAGCAGTGATACTTTTTCTGTAGCACATGCTGCTGGCAGTATTGCTAGAAAGATTTTGGCATCATAATATTAAGGTTGTAAGAAAGTTTTGATAACAGAAACACCTGATCAACATTTACACAAAGGCATTGTTGTAAAGGAGTATTCTGAAAAAAAAAAAAAAAACGATGGGCTTACATATTTATCAGAAAAGTTCATGCAGTGTGTTAAGTTAGGATCAGTGCTGATTGATGAAACACTCTGAAAGATTGTGCATGTACAGGGTGAGCAAGTTTCAGTTACAGCAACATTCCTGAAAGAGAGATAGACTTCAGTTAGTTACATGGATGTTCTCTTCATGGTGAACAATTTCAGAGCGGAATTATTAGTGGCATGTGTCGTGTAACAATTCCATGGTGGTGCACTATGAGAAATCGGAAATTATCGAACTCCACCAAAGAAAAATCTCAGCTAAAGACTGTAACATACACATAATGTCTATGCAAAGATATTGCTTAGAATTTTATTGTGTCTTTGACATTCAGGTAATGTAAATGTTTAAATAAGTAGTTGTGCTATGGTAGTAATATTTATCTGTGACTATTGTTAATTTAAATTTTTATGTTTGTTAAATGTATGGTATATTTTGAAGAAATGTTTTAACAATCATAAAATTTTGTAAAGCCTCTTACTAGGAAAAATGTAATTTAATTTAAAAATCAGGTCAGTTGCAGATCACACATTAATCGATTTTTGCTAGTAGAAAGAATAACTTCAATTTTCACTGTGTTTTTTGAAGCAAAATTTTTGCCTTTACTTTGAATCAACAAGAAAGAAAATTTTTTAAATATAGAATGTCGAAGGGAGAAAAATGAAACGAAAAATCAACGCAGAGGTCCGACTAGGAAGACTTTCTCGAGTTAGACTATGCCTCGAGATGATTTTTTTGCCTTATAGTTCATTTGAAGAGAATCTACGAGACCTGGCGTTGCATTTGTTCACGTTGGAAAGCAGCTGGGAAATTTTTCTACGACTGAAGAGTAGAAGAAATCCAGGCCTCCTCGTTTCCGTCTTCCAGGAAATATGTTGGGCGAATCCTAGTCTGGCATTACCTCTTACTGGCCAACTGGGAGAAGAATTTTACGACGTGCAAATCTGTCAAACGGAAATTATATCCATATTTATGTTAAATTATTTCAATGTAATACAAAAAAAATATGAAGCAAAAGAAGGCAAATGTTCAGTACGTTTCGTGTTGATACAAAATCCTGGTTTCTATTAAATTAATATGCATATTTTAAGTGAAAACATTCTGGTAATGAAAATGCACCATTTACACATAGGTACTCATCACAGCAGTATGGTTACAACTAAATCCTAAAATAAATAGTAAATACAATAGGCAACAATCGTCTTCATAAGTAACACAATTTAATTTCTTGAAGCGAAATTATTCTTACATTGTATGTCATGTAGTCTTTCCCATTAACATTGGTTACAATAATCACAAAGTTTATCTAATAACAGTTCTTTCAAATGTGAGTGTGCACTGGGTTTTCTCTTAAGCAAATACATGTACAGCAAATGCAACATGAAACAATGTTCTCCGAAGTGAGTTACAAAAAGAACCTCCGAATGTGGCAAAACATGAACAGTATACATACACTTCTTAACATTGTATTATTGGTGATATAAAAAAACAGTACCAAAGCCATGTTGGTAGGTATTGCACTTATGGTAATTGTATTATATTGTATTGTCATGTTAAAGCTTATGATGATAACTAGATAGATAACACGTAATTTTTATATTTATGTCCTGACAAGTAATATGATAACAGTAATGACTGAATTTGGTATAACTGAAAGAAAGTACAAAGTGATTAAATCATTTTTAAAAATTGAAATCTTTCAGTTCTGAGACGTTAATGTCACATTTATTCGTCATCTAATAAAAATGAAATAAAAATTCACTACGTGTTTCCCACCTTATTGCAGGGTCAGACTGAACATGAGAGAAGGCCGTGGTGAAGGTTGGGTCGGCTGCTCAACTAGCGAGACATGCCTGTTGCCCATACGGCCCGAAGGATGGTTGAAGTGAGGGCGAAGTGTGTGGAGCAGCAACAGAATGACAGAGGACGGGGAAAAAGGGAGTCTCCAGAGAAAAACTGCTGGTTAATGGCAATGTCCGCCACATTTCCCACGTGAGTTATATCAGGGACCCAACCCACTGGGGATTGGACTCTGATCACCTCCGTGGGAGGTGAGATGGCTGACCCCTCAACCTCTGCGGACCCCTATTCACAATTTAGTGCTGTGTACAAATTAACTATATCCAATAATACAAAGACAACCTTTTACAAAAACTAGTTTGGAAGCACACACTGCAGTTTCGTCTTATAACAGTAACACAAATATAACCAGCATTTCAAAATATTGTGATTGCATATCCTAATATAGGGCCTAGCTAAATTTTAGAAAAGGTTTTGCAACACACGTCTTCATTGAAAAAAAAATCTATCAAGAAAGACTAATCAACAAAATGAAAATCATATTGAAATTGACAATCATGGTACTTAGTTTTGTTTCTTTAAATATGGACATCCCAAAAAGATCTAATTTATACAAACTTCTAACTCTGCTGTACAATTAAGAGAAACGAGAAAAATATTCCTCTTTACTATATCCTGCATTAGAAAGAACTGCGATGTATAATCATGCCAATAATAATAATTCTGTGACCATCATAATGCATTGGCTGTTTTTTTTTTGACGCAGCTTGCCCGACTTCACCCTACCAGTATGAAAGTACACTGAGTTAAGACAGTGATTTTATTTAATATGGTAATTTCAAAGGTGTTCAATCTACAGAAAACCAACATTAGAAATGTTTACAATTGACAGTTTACAGACACACATAAGGTGTAAAATGTGAGCAGTTTTGAATTGGGGGTGGGGGTGGGGGGAAAGACAAAATATGCAACTCGTACGAAAGAGGCAAACAAACTTATTGAATTAAGTAGCCTAACCTGTTGCAAGAACTGCTATCAGTGGTTACCAAATCAAGCCATTCATAATTTAGAGTAAACAGAGATGCATATCACATTGTACAAGTTTAACGAAGACACAATTATTGTTTTTATTTGGAGATATTACAGAGAGTAAAAGTGAAAGAGCAAGGTTATGTTACATATCTTAACAGGCACCACAACTACGGGCCTGAAATGTCTAAAGAAATAAGGATCAGCACTACTATCAATAAGACTTTGATCGTAAAGAAACGCTTAGAATAAGTCGAGTTGACTGCTGCGTCATTGTAGTAAGTATCCTTTCAATAAATAGTTGAAGGTTAGCCTAAGGAACTTCTACAAAAGGTACGGTAAGAAAAAAATACATAGAAAATATTCTCAAACATGGCTTCACAAAGAAAACAACTTGACTCTATCGATCAAACTGTTTAGGAGGTTATTGCCAAATACACAGTCGGGAGTGATTCCGCTCGTTCAGATACTGAAGAGGCAATAGCAAACACAAGTGGCGAAAACGTAGAGATGAAAGCTATTTTCAGTATGTTGCAAGGACTGCAAAATAAATTAGTTGAAAATCAGGCTAAGTTGATAGAATGTCAAGCCAGCTTTGAAAATAAATTAGTCGAGAGTCAGTCTAGTCTATCTAGTCTCGAAAACAAGCTAATTGAACAATCAGTTAGTTTAGAGTCGACACTGAAAGATGAAATCAAATCTGTTCGCGAAGAACTACGGAGAGTAATAAATAAACACAATGATTAACCTGTGTGATAATTTAGATAGTCAGTTAGATAAGGCAAATAAATACAGTAAACTCTAGCACAATAAATGTAAAAGAAACAGCACAAGAAACAAATGAACGTGTATCTAGCATAGAAATACAGGTACTAGAAACCATAGAGAAATTCACTGCTGTAGAAAATCAGGTGTCGAAGTTGTCTACACAACTAGAGAACAAACTGACGACAACGCACAATAATATGCGGGAAATTCGCAGGGATACACAACTAGATATGGAACAGTTGGCAAATAAAATCGAACGGGATATTATGAGAAAGTTTGAGCAAATTAAATTATTATCGTTAGCCGCCAGCGTCGACAACCTAGAATTTGTCGAGGGAACAAAGAAATTATCGGAAAACACAACAAAAGAACCTGCTCAGAATTACACTGCATTTTCTTCGCCAAAGCCACACTGGAATTCAGACGTACCGCCCGTCACAAGCATAGCTGCTTTATTTCACCATCCAGTACAGCAACTAGGCAGAACCATACCTAGGTTTTAAACCTTGAACATGAAAACCCTTTAACATTTTTAAAGATATTCGAAGAGTATGCGGAAACGTTTAACCTCTCAGAGAATGAAAGTGTTAAATATCTTAGTCTTGCTTTGAAGGGGGCTGCTATTTTTTGGTGGGACATGGAAAAACTTCGGGCTTTTCCAGCAGATGGTTAGTTGAAACTTTATAGTAAATGTGTTCGCAAGAGTAGTTGAATGGCAAAACATTGATCAAGAATGTAGGATATTTTAGTAATGCTGTATAAATTAGTAACTTTTTTTATTATAAATAGCTAAAGGTTGTTTTATCTCTGTCGTATTGATTTTACGTTAGACACGCTAGTTTCGGATTGTGTAAGTGAATAAAAAATTTACAACTTTCGATATTGGAATAATGCTTCTGGAAACAATTAGAATAGATTGTTTAATGTTAGTGGTGTAAGGTTGAGAAAGTTGATAAGGCCAAATTGCATCGTGTGCTGCTTTTCTCGGATGAAATGTTATGTAGATATGGTCAAAGCTAAGGTGATTCCGTGCAGTATGATTCAATCTGTGATGCCGACGTAAATATGTAGCGAATTATTTAAATACGCTGCATAAAAAATATTCATGTTTTCGTACAGAATAAAACGAACGCACTCTGTTTTACTGCATAACACTTTTTCTACGGTACCAAACAGGTACATTAAAAAAAGTTTATATTTTTTTAAATAATTTGTCGGCGTTGTGTAGTGAAATGAATCCGAATAGATTTAATTTTCAAATAGGTAAAACAAGGGAAAAATATTATTTTTAATTTGTATATCCATATGAAAAAGAACAGATGGGTTTAATTTAACAATTTGGTAGCAGTTAATTGTTATCGAGTAGTAAAATAAATTTTTACTTTGCGATGCCAAAAATTGTAAAAATAAAATTGAGTTTTCAGGCAAAGTGCATTGTAAAAAATTACACTGAGAGTTATAAAAGAGCAATTAGGATTTACTTTTCTATTTAATACTAGTGTATTGGTATTGAATGATAAATGTAAACCCTTTTGTTCGTCTTTATTTTTGCTTCTGATACCACATTTAAATAGGTTTGTTACATTTTTTTCTAACTCTTCGCTCCTGAAAACCGTAACATTAACCTAGAGTGGCTGCTAATGTTTTGTGGGAAGATATAGGGGACGACTGTGGTATGTGTGGTGTTACCGAAACTCACAATTTCTTTTATCTTGAACCTTTACAGAGACGGGATGGTCAAAGATGACAAAACATGTTCATTGACCAGTTTCTCTACATTTCTCGCTTCCAAGTCGAAGAGATGTATAAATTGTGTTATATTGACTTGGTGGATTGTTGATGAATGGAAGACAAAAAATCTTTGAGCATTGATAGTATTCGTTATGGGTTACAGTTTCCATAAATCCGATCCATCCTGCGAATTCCACACTGCTTGAATTCTTGCCATAGCGGCAAAGAATATCTGTACAGCATGCGCCATGTAAGTTGGTGGGTAACGAGCTGGAATGTGTTGCATATATTATTACTGCCGTTTTAAATTCGAATGGATAATTTACATAGGTCAATCACATTCCGGTATTTATAGGCTACTAGGTGCTTTGCAGCGGCCTGCTGCTTGCATTCCTTGAATGTGCCCTTTATTCAGTAGCTGGCACACGCCACCTAAGCTAGCGCGCAGTGTACCAGAAGTAAGTATATCGTCATTCAAAGGCTGGAGCTCATACGCATTAGCAATGGTCCCTGAATTATTGGACTTTCCAAACATTTGCAGGTCAATATTACCACCTGCTTTTTCACAATTTCTGTTGTAGTAGAGCACCTTTTAACACCAGAAATGTTCCTGTAGGGTGCTACTGATTCAGAAGGGGTTACTATCATTATTCCGCCCATGACATGAAAAGTTCGTAAGCCATCAAGTGTGCTGACATTAAAGTCGGAATTGTCGAAAACAAATTGACAGAATGTACCATTCTGAATGACTGGTTTTTCAGATTGCAGTATTGTTGCCGATTAAATTAAAGATACATTATTGTAACTTGATTAAAAAAAACAAAGCTGATAATAGGTCAATAAGATGTTTTGATCCAAAATATAGGTATAAATAAATACCGATTCCATTTAAAAGTGAAGAAATGAAAGAACTGGGCCTCACAGCTGATATAATTGCATGTGAAAGGGCAGTGCACTTCTTTTCCCAACGATTTAAAGAATCTCGCTTGTGTTTAAAAATCACATATTCGAATAAATGTAGTAGTGTTAGAGACATTACATAGGTCACATCATCAAGGAAATTCCAGGTGGCATATATTCGGTAACTTCGTACACCTGTGAATGTATGTCACTTCAATGATTCGTAGCTTTTCTTCTTGTGGGTCTGACATTTGCTGCTCATACCATGATTTTTAGAGAACTTTGAAACCCACTTTTCTCAAACAAATCATGATTTTTTTTGCTGGTTCTCAGCAGTCAGCACCTCATCTCCACAAATATGAAAATGACAAGACTTGATTGTCCTTTTGTCAGAAATGTAATCACCATTCACTTTTGCTATGAGGTCGTCTATAACAAATTGGCATTCGTCCGAATTCTGCTCAACGTATGAAATGATATGGCCCACTGCTTCATCTACATTACCACATGGGGTAAATCCTCATTTGTTACCTGTCGATGGTGACCTGAAAAGTTTCAGCTGACGAAATAGGTGGTATCGTGATTCCACTGCTACTAGATCCTCACATTCTTCAATTGCCCCATTACTTCTCTCACCCAAACATCTTCTAATTTTTTCAGCTTCCTTCAATACCGCCTCTCTCACTTGCAGCTTCTCCGCTCGGATCATATTGTTTCGTTTTGACAGTTGGGTCTTCAACGGAACTTCTAAAAATTCATTGGTTATCACTTCTTCACACAAGTAACATTGCTTTTCAAAATTAAAACCTGTTCCTTCTGATCGAAGTGTTGGTCTCGCTTGTTGCTGATCCTGTGAACTTCGAAGATTTTAGGCTGCCATCATGTGTGGATTATTGTATGTTTTCTGACAAGCAACATGTATAGTAACTTCATTCTGATCTTTCAATAAACGTTGGTCGTCTGTAAGCTGACGTTTAACACTCGATTTTACAAGGGTTTGGATACCTCTACTTTTCACTACAGTGATTCCACATTCACTCAAACCATTTTTACATGTGAAACATATATTAGCAGCAGAAGAAGCAATTTTTAATATTTAAGAACAAATTAATTAAAAATGTACTTACAAAAACGAGGTCAGAAAACTTTGTATTGAAACAGACACTAAAATAGGTGTAACAGGAATCTGGTAGCCACCTGTATCTAAACCTTTCGGTCACCACACAAAGCTCTCATTAAAAGTGCATTAGTGATGTCCTGAAAATAAGAAAATAAAAATTCAATTAATACCGTAGATCTAGTAACAAAAATTAGCATAGAAAAACAAATCCAAAGTTCTACTTTTTTCTTAAGAGAACATGACTTTTTCAAGTTTTTTAACTGAAGACCTATTTGACCTCGAAACCATTTTGTGATAAATTTGTAGGCAATTTACTACAGCTTGCAATTTGTCATACGACACGTTGTAGGATTTGCTATTTAGAAACTACAAGGCAAAAACCGCATTAAATTCTGTACCTTTTAATTTCATGAGAAAAATTACCAAACTTTGAGAAGCTGTATCTCCGAAACCATTCGAAGTAGGAAACTCGTTCTGCAGCTGTTTTTATAGGAAATCTACTATAATTTTTTTTTAAATATTAAGAATTACTTTTTCTGTTGGGCACATAGTTTAGAAGGCATTCGACAAAAACCGAAAAATTGAAAAAAGAAAATTTCAGTTTTTTTCAAGATGGCGGAGATGGCGTCACACATATTCGAATTGTAAAACATGGATACTTGTTCATGTATTGAAATATAGTATCCTGAATGATATTCTGAAATGGCTCGCAAGATGTTCGCCAAAGTTCGCAAGCTGTTTAGCAATAGTCGCCACCACTTTGGCCATGGTGAAAAGTTGTTCGCTCATGCTCGCCACCCCTTCAGCTACGACGACGAACTAATCACCAAGGTTCGCAACCACTTAGAGTAAGACGAGATGTTCGCTATTGTTCACGACTACTTTATCAAATTCAACGGCATCTTTGTAGTTACTGTGACTGTGAGTACTTCGTCTGCGGTGGCGAGCTGATTGCTGGTCTTGGTGAAAAGTGAGTCCTTCAGTTGCGTCTTGGAACTTTCTCGCGAATGCCGGCATCACCTGAAGCAGAGTCATCGAATCATAGGCGCTGTTTCCGTTGCAAGGAATTTGTTTTCAAGTTCGCATTTTGAGTGTACAAACATATGGTTTTATGGTGTTAGTAAAATATGCAAGATCGGACATTGCAGGGTTATTGAAGATATGATTTTTTAGAAAATTTTAGGCCTATTATGTATATATATGTATATATATATATATATATATATATATATATATATATATATATATATATATATATATATATATACATATATATATATATGAATCGGTCATTTCAGAAACAACACATGTCAATAAAAGTTAATTTTCGAGGAACGAAAAAAAACTGTTTAACTTGAACTAAAACCATTAAATACGACAATGGATGATATGGGTACATAGTTGGGTCTCTAATACACATTGTGGTTACAAACAACAATCGAAACATATAATACATTATTTATAAAACATTAATTAGGAGCTTTGACATGTGCTCTTTCTGAAAGGAATGGCATAAATGTTCACAAAAATTATCAATATCATATGTATTTTCTGTAACATAGGCATATTTCACTTCA